>CAIGQW010000952.1:709198-721048 GCA_903798125.1 Danio choprae
TCGGGGCTGACAGAACGTGCAGGGGGTGTGACAATATATAGCTTTGGGCATCCCAGTTGTCGTCTATGAAGTGGGCAATAATAGTTACGAAGGACTCGTCAATAGTAATGTTTGTATATACATATATCGGGATGTCCAAAGCTACGTTCTTCAGACTCGGGCCATGAATGACAGTCATACTGGCGCTCACATTGCAGAGGTGCTTAAGAAAGCTGCAGACAAGTGGAAGCTCACCGAGAAAGAGCCAGCAGTGGTGACTGACAACGCAGCGAATATGTCCATGCCTGTTGAGAGACATAATCTCTGCTCAGAGGTGTGCTCTTATATCTGAGCATGCTGATCAGTTAGTGTTCCTCAAGAAGAATATGCCTTGATGTGTCCACTGTCCAGGTTTACATAAAGCACTTTACAGTAAATTACTACTGACACTTCAGTATCATGGTTTACACATGTTAATTAATGTTCATGTTTTTTTTTATTGTTCATGCACTTTTATCTGTCTAGCTGTACAGTGTTTACATTTAACACCAGCAGGCAGTGAGTTATTATGCAAATACATATTTATTTGCACAATGTTGGACATGTTGGCATTAATAAATGCATAAGATTTCCTTATTATGGGTTTTTTTTTTCAGTCACATATATCGTGATATATCATTGATGCAATGTCTTCCAATATATTGAATACCGTAGATATTGCGAATCGTGATATTATCATTATCGTGGGCTACATATCGTACAAAATTAAATCGTGAGTTACCTGCATTGTCCCACCCCTAATAGAAACCCTGTTCTAGATGAAACTTGTATAATATTTCAACTGTCAGAAATGCTCCCTGCTAATGTATAACCTCATTTTTCAGGTAGCTGTCACCTGCACCCCAAAAAGGTTCACCCTTTTCCGTCAGGATATTTTAAATAAATATTCTTCTCCGTAGTGAACGAATGAGTGACATTTATACAGTATGCACAGATTCAGCAGGACAGACCTGAATCTTCTATAATGTCGTCACTTTGTCTCATAATGTCAAATAATCTTTCTAATGGCTCTGCTTGAATAAGGTTCATGAAGCAAATGTCATATAATCACAGTGAATGAATCATTACATTCACTCAAACATGATATAGCTATTGTTGCTAATATAAAGAATTATGTTCCCCTATAGGTCTTTGAAAGATTGAATGCATCAGCTACTTCAGAACTACTTTCATCTAATGACAGAAAAGTAAAGTAATAAGGTTCAACAAAGGTAGTGAAGCTATAAAAAGAAATCAAATAATATTCCCAATGCAGAAATAAAGAGACAATATTGCTGGTTGATGAAAAAAGGAAAGAAAAAAAAAAGCTGTTGACAGTGATACTAAGCATCAACAGAGAAAATGGGCTCTCTCTGTTTTTTTAAACACATTTTTTGTATAGAAATAAAATAAATAACATAAGATAACACATGTATTTGTAAATATGTATTTGGGAATTCGAATAGCAACAACCTTATAACTTAAAACTGCAACAACTGTTTAAATAATAAAGTTGCCCAATAAAGTTGTAATGAAAATGTTTTTAGTTTGGAGTCAGTTTATTATGTTTTAATTTTATTCAGCACTGGATGCAGTGCAGTATTTTAGCTTTTGTATTTAACTGCTAAAACCGAACTCACTACATTTGGTATGTTCAAATACTATAAAGCATGGAACAGAACCCTCCTGATAAAAGTCACGAAACCTTTGTGATGTGAATTGAGCTCCCCTTTCAATTAGTGTGCTATTCAAAGTGCATCTGAAATCATTTCAAAGGAACACAATGTCTATGGCCCATCAGCGATTTACAATATATTCATCTTTAAACTTTGGCTTTGACTAATTGTGCACATTGTGCTTGTTTTTGTAACATCAAAAGGAACTGAGCCCAAAAGCCAAAAATGAGCCAAGAGAGTTTGGGACTACATAACAATAACCACATTATTTTATTAATCTGACACAACTAATTTGAATTTTCAAATGATTTACTTCATTGTGTCAGATATTGTTTCCTTGGTCTCGTATTAACTCTGAATAGAACCTTTTGTGTGTGTCAAGGGCAACATTGCTATGCAGAATTGTTTCGTAATGTTAATAAGCCATTACTGTAGAATATGTCGCTACTTCAAAAAAAAGTATATATCTTTATGAGTATCTTTCTTCTCTTGAGCCCAAAGAAGATATTTTGAAAAAATATTGAAAACCTGAATCTATTGAGTTCCATAGTATTTTTTATTTACTATGGAGGCCAGTGGTAATAGGTCAACTTTCTTTAGAATAACTTATTTTGTGTTCAACAGAATAAAAGAAACTCAAAAAGGTTTGAAACCACTTGAGGGCAAGAAAAAAGTGAGCAAATTTTAATTTCTTGAAAGAGGTCAGTTCTGACATGATGCACACGAGATGGCCATAGGGATCTGTGTTGTGGACTCGTCTCATCACTTTTCTGAAGATCTGTCCTGCGGCCTTGTCTCATTGATGTCTTTGCTGACCATGGAAGACTGTGTTGAGGTCAACCTCAGTTCAGTTCCACCATCTTGTCTGGATTTGGACTATTGTTAACCTCAAGATAAAGGAGAAACAGACAGACAAGCATAAGTGTAGGTTTAGTTCTTAATACAATAAAATTTTGGGACATTTTCCCAGTTTTGGTTGCCTAAATAATACAACCTAATATTCCTTTATGGAAAAAGTGAATTTTGAAATCAAACCCATGACCTTTGTGCAGCTATACTGCAGTTATTTGAACAGCCATGCATGCTAACAGCAAGAGTCTAAATAACGGATGGTGTGGCACTCACGTATGGCAGCCCATATTAAGAATTTGTGCTCTGAATTTAACCGATCACATATATACACACAGTACAGAGTTGTACACACACACACTGTGAGCCCATAGCTGAAACAGCGGGCTGCTTCAGTGCCTGTGGAGCAATGGGAGGCTCATTGCTGCTCATCACTTCATTGTAGGTAACGAAGATGGAACAGTGGTTTACTCTTCATTCATTCCCTTGTGCCTGTACTGAGAATTGAACCTGGGACCTTTGAGTTACACGTTCAGCTAACTGTAAAGTCACAACTGCCAATAAATGTACAGGGAAACTGAATAAATAATTTACAAACTGTATGTCAGGTATCTGGAAATAAGGACCCAAAAGTGGGGAGATGCAGAAAAACAAAACTTTATTAAATAAAGCAGGTGAACCAAGATAGTCTCTAGTTGAGCCCCCTCTGGGCGACGTAAAACTTGCAGAACTCTGGATGCCAGGCAGGCCAAATAGATGAACTTAGGATACCCCTCGACCCAATGTGGATAACAGAGTATGGTGTCAAGAAACAGGGCGAGACCGGAGAGGAATGCCTCTGCAGTGCAAATTAATTTGTGAATAATATACTTTACCAAAAACAAAACAATGTGTCTTTGCAAACGAATTATATGTTTTATATGTTTTATATTATTATTCCTTTTCACAGAGATAGGGTACAGATGCATATCTGAAATGCATTCCACCAAACCTCCACACAATAGCCAATTTTGTTTATTTAATTTACCTATACTGCATGTCTTTGAACTGTAGGGGAGTACTCTGAGCAAATCAACACAAACACACATACACCAACTCTACATAAGGACGCATGAACATCAGAACTGGTTTTTGGAACAGGTAAAGAAGGACACTTGGTACACCTAATAATAATAATATAATTCCTTACATTTATATAGCGCTTTTCTGGACACTCAAAGCACTTTACACCAGTGTGCAGCATCCACCTGGATGATGCGACGGCAGCCATATTGCGCCAGACAGCACACCAGCTGAATGGTGGAGGAGACAGAGTGATGAAGCCAACTATCATATGGGGATGGTTAGGAGGCCATGATGGACAGAGGCAAGTGGATTTTTAATGACCACAGAGAGTCAGGACCTCGGTTTAACGTCTCACTGAGCAGTATAGAGTCCCCGTCAATATACTGCGGCGTTAGGACCCACACTTCCTGTTGTCCTCACTAACACCCCTTCCAGCAGCAACCTAGCTTTCCCATGTAATCTCCCATCCAGGTACTGATTGGGCACAGCCCTGCTTAGCTTCAGTGGGCGACCATGTGAGAGTTGCAGAGAGCTACGCATACCATGTTTCACATGTATGCTGCTGTTCTCCTAAGAACCTCAGGCTCTGACCATTTATTCAGACGTAAATTTGCTACCAACCTAATCATTGTTGCAAGTCAGATTACATCTCTGCATGACAATGATGTTCCCTGTTGAAAGTTGTCTCTTCCAGTGGGATAATTTACACTGTCACACTGTACACATTCTCTAGGAATGCTTTGAAAAACATGATGAAATTCATACTTCAAAAATTCAGCATCTTTAGGAAGTTCAATGCAATCCACAGAAGCTCTTCTTTGTGACCTAAAGGAATTGAGAGTCTGCTGCCAATAACTTGGTGCCAAATACCAGAAGACACTTCAGAAGAGTTCATACCTCGACAGGTCAGCACTGTTTTGGAAAAATGCCAGCAGCATAGTAATGTTTTGGCATATTAATAATGTTTTGCCTCATTTGTTTGCATAAGACACTTTCTTGTATTCAAAACTGCATAAAAAGAGAGGAAGATGAAGTTAGAAGAATTTTTAAAGCACATATTGTAAGGTTCTACAAGATACTGTAGCTAGAAAGATATTAGACTACAAAGAGAATATTTATAGCATAAGGCAATATCTAAAGCAACGTTCCCTGGTGTCATTAAAGTTTTCTAGGTTTAGACCCAAATCTCAGGCATCAGACATAAGGTATGAGCTTGGAGCAGGAGTCACACTAGCCCTTCTAATGAGTGTCTTTTGGAGTCCACAGAAATAGTCCATCCTCTCCCTGTCTACAGCCGACTGCTATCACCGATTTTCAGGTGGCAAGACCAATTTTCCTTCTTAAAATCCAATCCGGTCTGTTTAACTCAGTGCCTCACATAGATGGATACAGATGGGCTGGTGAGGTCCTGATGAAGAAATCTGCCCTCTACTTACCACACACCTCACAACTTTGATTGATGGCAAACTTAACAAAGCATTTAAGAGTTTCCCCTGGTGCAAACTCTACTTGACTGACGACAGGCTGGTAAAATAAATCACCCTTCAAAAAGTCATACTTTAAAACCTTTTTAGTACACCACTTACACAAAAAACCTTGCACTATACAGGAAATTGCCAGTATTTACAAGAGGACAAAAGCAGTTTATGGAAATATTATTTTCTGTAAGCAAAACATGAGACATGTTTTTATTTCTTTGAGTTTGAATTAATAATCAGCTATTTGTCTGAAAAAAATATGTGTGTAAATAAACTGTTTCATTTGCCACAACAACAGCAAACACGATCATTACACCACCTCTGCAACCGCTTCGCCAGCCTTCAGCAAGTTTCATAAATCCCCTCGAGCATGTCCAAAAAGCTGCAGCTCAACTGGTTTTTAACCTCCTCAAATTCACATTACACCACTGCTCAGGTCTGCTTGCTATCTAATACTGCCTGGAATTAAATTCAAGACAAAAGCTGCCAGTGGCTCAGGCTTCCACAATATACTATCACTCATGTTCACATCAGTAGAGCTGGTACCATCAGCTATTTTTCGGGTGACCTAGCCCCCTCATTTCTATTTTACACATGTAAATAATTTAGCATCCAAGTCAAAATATTTTGTATGAATACTTTATATGGAACTCTACTACTATGAGCACAGGATGTAATTAAGCAAATCACAAGTCTATGTTTTTTTCTTTTCTAAAGGAGTCATACATGCACTTATACACTAAGGCCAATTTAGTTTACCCAATTCACCTAATGCACGTCGTTGGGGGAAACCAGAGCACCCTGAGGAAACCCACATGAACACAGGGAGAACATGCAAACTCCAAACAGATATCAGTTTCTTTAAAAATCTTTAAAATCAGTTTCTTTACTATACACTAGATAGCAACTTTTTATTTCTGGTGGGTAAACTTCAGCATGCAGTTAGTAAAAGATGGCTGCATCGTGGAAAGGTGCATACAAATTTCTAAAAAGTTACAGTTGTAGGTCAGTTTTTCTGCTTGCCAATCTTATTTTGCACTGCAACAATAAAATGTAAGTGAGATAAACAAACTGAGATACGTATCTGTTTAGTTAAAAAATAATTGGCAAAGATTAAATTTGTAAAACAATACTGAATTACAATAAAATGCAGAATATCGCATCTTGACAAATATCATAATAACGTATTATGGGCACTTTGGTGAATGCAAGCACTAATGCAAATTACATTTGCTAATTTGTCAGCAATTAATCGATGCATTGCAATGCTCATAATCATTCAGAATAATGCTGTTTCTTCACATTTCAAGGTAGAAGCAGGAAACGTATGTAAATAATCTAATTTGCATAGACAAAAATATAATGCATATTGCATTAAAATATAATGAAACCTGTTTGGGGGCAACCTAGGAAAGCAAATGTTAGCATTGCAGAGCATATGTTAGGATATTTGTTTGTTGACCGCTGAATAATTACAAAGCCTATATGATCACACAGCCGTACATAAACCTTCATCCAGGTGTCACTTCGTGGAAGTCACAGATATCAAGCAGATGTATCCCGAAACTGACTTTCAATGAAACACAGCATTACTCACAAGCTGTTAGTTCGCTGTTGGGTCCATGATAGTTTATGCTGCCCATCCTTCAATAACAGCTTCTTTTCAAAGCCTGCATTACATTGTGACAGATTCACAAAACAACCCATGCTGAAATATGACACAGAATCTCTTATGGCTGGACTGTCTATTCTATTTCCTCCGTATTGCCTCAGCATGATTGGGTGGGCCAGACTGCCGCATGCCAGCGGGTGTCATTGATGTGTAAATATGGGCTATCATGTGCTAATGTAATGGAGATCAAGGAAAATCCATTTTCTCATGATATGACCTGCATACAGTTTCCTTTTATACTAACGATGCATTATGTCCTTTATATACACACATTACCTTCTCAAAAGATGGCCTTATCACTGTTTAGCACCGTTTCAATTATGCCGCTTTACAGGTAACTAATCACACCTGCCAAACGGGAGATGTGAACATGCTGTTGCAAGGAGCAGTGCAGTGTAACTGAAACAAAAACACATTCGACATCAGGTAAGTTGCCGGCTTTCTCTGCAGGGACCTAAGATAAAAAGCTAACAGCAAACATTTACTTAGTCCAAAAGTACACTTCCCAATGGAGCTCACTAGTAGTGTTTCTGGCTTCAGTGGAGGAAGAATGGTTTCATAAGACGGGTGGATGAATCAGGCAACCTCATCTGTCTAGCCACAAGCATGAATATTTCTGATTTAGTTTGCATTTAGCCTCATGTAGCCTTTGACTAACGTCATAAAGTCTGTTGGAGGACAGGAACTACAAATTTAGATACACTTAGAAGAAATCAAGCAGTTTCACTAAAATATTATTTATTAAGAACACTGTTTTTTTATAACATTGACTAAATCTCTTTTATGTACATAAATACATAGATGCATGCATACTGTACACACAGGTCATGCATACATACATACATACATACATACATAGATACATACATACATACATACATAGATACATACATACATACATGCATACATACAGTGGTGTGAAAAAAAAGTTTGCCCCTTATTTAATATTTTTTGCATGTTTGTCACACTTTAATGTTTCATATCATTAAACTATTTTAAATATTGGTCAAGTAACACAAGTATACACAAGTAACACAAATAACACAAGTAACACATCAGTTTTTTTAATTAAGGTTTTTATTATTAAGCAAAAACTAAATCCGAAACTACATTGCCCTCTGTGTGAAAAAGACCGTTGCCGACCTAAGAGAAGTAGATCAAAAGATCATCAAAAGCTAGACATCATACTGATATCCAAGGAAATTCAAAAACAAATGAGAAAGAAAGTAATTGAGATCTGGAAAAAAAGTTTATTAAACTATTGATAAAGCTGGGACTTCAGTGAGAATCATTATCTACAAATGGTAAAACATGGAACAGTGGAGAACCTTTCCAGGGGTGGCCGGCTGACCAAAATTACCCCAAGAGTGCAGCGAAAACACATCCAAGAGCTCACAAAAGACACCACAAAAATATCCAAAGAACTGCAAGCCTAGTTTACCTCCATTAAGGTGAGTGTTCAAGACTCCACCATACGAAAGAAATTGGGCAGAAAATGTTTTTCTATGGAGAAGTGGGAAATTTGTTGAACCTTTTGGAAGGTATGTGTCCCATTATGCCCGTTCCTGTTGGGTAAAAGTAACACTGCATTTCAAAAAAGAACATCATACCAACAGTAAAATGTGGTGATGGCAGTGTGATGGTCAGGGGCTATTTTGCTGCTTCTGGATGTGGAAGAATTGTTGTGATAAATAGAAACCATGAAATCTGCTTTGTATCAAAATATCCTAAAGGAGAATTTTGCTCGGCCATCTGCTAATAACCTCAAGCTGAAGCGAACATGGGTTCTACAGCAGCAGCACAATGATCCAATACACACCAGCAAGTCCACTTCTGAATGGCTGAAAAAAAAAACTACTTGAAGACTTTGGAGCGGCCTAGTCAAAGTCCTGACCTGAATCCAATTGAGATTCTGTGGCATAACCCTGTGGCGGTTCATGCATGAAAACCTTCAAATGTGCATGAATTACAATAGTTTTGGAAAAATGAGTAGGACAAAAGTTCTCTCCATAGTGCTGTAACAGACTTATTGCAAAGTATCGAGAACGCTTGATTGCAGGTGTTACTACCAAGGGTGGCTCAACCAGTTATTAGGTTTAGGGGCAAACATTTTTTTTTTCAGACAGGGCTATATATATTTATTATTTTCATTTCCCTTAACCATATAATCCTTCATTTTAAAACTGAATGATGTGTTTACTTGTATTATCTTTAACAGTTTATTTTACATTTGTTTAATCATATGAAACAAGTGTGAAGAACATGCAATAAGTACAAATGAGTACACCTCTCACAGACCTCTTGTTTAAATGAATATTTTCTAGGTTGCTTTACAATAATATATTTGTGTATATCCTTTAGATTAGTTAGTACCAAAGCCCAAACTGGAACAAAAAAAAACAAAAAAAAAAAAACTTCACAGTTCAAAAATGTGTACACTCAAATTATTATGTCGGAGGTAAAATAAGGAATTTTAATAATACAATAATAACATTTTAATAAACAGGACAAATCAAGAGAAACATAAAAAATAACATAAGGTTTAAATTATGTAGTTTGTAATATTTTTTTGCAATAGCTCATTTGAATTTAAATGTATTATATGTTGAGTGATCAGACTCTTATTTTAATGAATATAACCGTTTAATAAAACTGTTCTGTTTAAGTGCACCATAACATATTGGCTATATTTACTGGCAAATGGATATCTACAATTTACTAGAAAATGTACTTATTATTGCTGATCACTGTATATAACCGAGTGTAATGTGAAAATGTATTCTGTGTGAACAGCTGGATATTAATTTCATTTTATTGCAGGAATTGATATTATATTAAAGCTAAAAAAGGGAAAAAAGGCTTGCTTGATTAAGAAATATAACAGTGTGACAACCTAAAATTTGTGTGAACCGGAAGTTCTTACCAACTTCACTAGTGTGACATATCTCCAGCTTAAGCATAATTTTGATTAGCTGAGAGAGTCTTATTTGAACACTTCACCTTCCCTCACCTCATACTCTACATGCTGTGTTCAGCCATGCTTTAGGAGCAACTAAGACACAGATACATGTTAAAGTGCATCTCTTGCTTGCTTGAAAGCTTTGATACATTAACACAGACATTTCAAAGTCATTATTTGTGCCTTTCATAAATAAAGTATTTGACTTCAGGCCCATCCCTAAGCATACCAATACACCAAGTACAGAAAATAAAGTTAAATTGTTGCAAATGCTTAAAGGGATTTAAGTGTAAAGAGTAATGAAATAAAATAAATAAGTTGGAAAAAAAAAACATGAAATATGTGTTTGAAAATACATGCAACATATATACATTTCTGGAGATTGCGAATTATGTAGGCAGAACAACGTATGGTGGCATTTCGTCTTTAAAACGAACACTACGGGGCGGTATGATGCTGTTCCTTTTCACGCTAGCAGCTGACCGCTTATCTCCATGTTGTCAGTGTTCGTCCGCGTCATCCTTTGTTTGTCATGTGCTTTCTTTGTCCTTCTCCCGCCACCGTCATTGTTAATCTGTTCCACCTGTGTTCAGCCCTTGTGTGTGATTACCTTAATCATTCCTTCATCCATTTATACCCTTTCGTCTGTGTCCATTGTTGTCCGGTATTTTGGTTCGTGTGGGTCTCGTCCTGTCTTCCCGCATCCCGTGTATGTTTCCCATAAGTGTTTAATAAACCCGTTTTTGTAATGTTCATCCTTCTCCGTCTCGTCATGTTCTCTTCCGCCCTCCGGGCATTACACATGTGGACGGCTTTTTCACTGTTACCAGTTTGTCCAGTGGCTCGCAGCATACATCTCGCAGCATACTTGAGCTGACCGCGATGACGGGGTTTAAGTCTGACGAAGAACAGTTCCAGAAAGCAGGTAAGACAAAAACAAAAGCCAAAAAATAAAATAAACAAGTAAATAAAAGGTTGAGAATGTGGTAAAAATCAGGGGGCTTTTCTTTTTCTGCATTGCTTTTCAAAACACTGTTGGTTGGGTTTATGGAAATGGGTGAGTGCTGGTCAATTAGTGCTTTTTAAAACACTATCGGTTGGGTTTAGGGAAGGGGGTGGGTGGGAGGATCGGTCGATTGGTCAGTCAGACAGTCAGTCTTGCACTTGCAAGATAAATGTGAGATCACACAGCGGCCTCTGGTGGATTCGCAAAAACAAATACTGAAAAAAAAAGCCTCCTGAGATGTATTTGGCACTCTCCAGAAATGTATATAAGGCTAAGTTTTCAGAATGAGCCTGGGTTGACTTCATACATACATACATATACCACCTTTACCACATTATCACCTTTTTAGTTTACTGGTCCATATCCAGATTGCTTCTAAATGTGCCTCACAAAAAAAAAAAACCTCTGATGGTGAAATCATTAAATAATTGTGCTACTTTCACTTGCAGTGTTTTAGCACAAGAAAAGCATTTTACTTCTTAGCCATTCCCCATCCACACAAATTTAGCTGGCTGATTTGTGCCACTGCCTGATTTGCATAATTCCTTGAGTGAATGGGCTGCAAAAACAACTGAAACGGCATATGGAAATTAGCAGCAATATCAATGGGGGTGTAATTAATTCATCATGAATTCTGACCTAAATATCTTTAAAAAGATGTTTCTCCTTTGATCAACATGGGATATTTTACATCCTGTGTTGTTTAAATCTAACTCATGGAAGCTGTGGTGCAATTGTGATTTGAGAATTAACTTTTTTTGCTTTCCAGGTTTGTTTGTTGCATCCATTAACAACTGATTGATTGATTGATTGATTGATTGATTATTATTATTATTATTATTATTATTATTATTATTATTATTAGTAGTAGTAGTAGTAGTAGTAGTAGTAGTAGTAGTAGTAGTATTAGTATTAGTATTATTATAATTAGCAGTAGTAGTAGTAGTAGTAGTATTTTGGAAATTAAGTGTTGGCCTTATGTATGCCATACCGAGCATTCAACTGTTAACCAACTATAAGAATTACAATTAAACCTAGCAGCTAAATGGTTAATAAAGTCATTATTATTTATTTATTTATTTATTTATTTATTTATTTATTTATTTATTTATTTATTTATTTATTTA
>CAIGQW010000952.1:725680-737939 GCA_903798125.1 Danio choprae
TTCTACGCAGTCGTACACAGCACCTTATAACTTGTCTGTACATACAATTCACCTTCCAGAGCTTTTTGACTGATTGCATCTCTGTTTAATGTTTGTTGTGTTTTTCATATTTATTTCATGTTGTCACTGTTCACTTTATGTACACTGGAAGCTTCTGTAGCCAAAACAAATTCCTTGTGTGTGTAAGCACACTTGGCAATAAAACCCATTCTGATTCTGATTCTGATTCTGATAAAACCGGTAGTTCAATGTGTAATCAGACATAGAGGAACCCCCATATAGCCAAAATGGCATGATCCTCATTTGATAATAACATTGTGAATATTCAACTGAGACACTGGCTGTCGAATCAGGCTCCCCTATTGGAGCTTCAGGGGTCACCCCTATCACTAATACAGTACAATTAAAACATTAGATTTTTTAAAACAAAGAAAACAAATGGATTGCACTTTCATCTCAGTCCGTGTGATATTTAAATAGAATTGTGTCAGCAAAATAAGAACTTAAACTCATTAATAAATAAATAAATATCCTATGTGTTTTGCTGAAAGATGATTTAGGATATTGATGCTTTATTGTTGTTAACTTTTTAAGATGTTCATGTATGAATAGCGCACTAGTTGAATGCTGGGTTGTTATTATGCGGGCATTTTCAAACCCCTAAACATGACTCGGCTCAAAACAAAACATGACTGGTTGATTAACCAGTATATAATCATATACTATGTAACGCCCGGAGGGCGGATGGTGACAGAACGAGACGGAGATGGAGAGACATTACAAAAACGGGTTTATTAACACTTACGGGTAACACACACTGGATACGGGAAGACAGGACGAGACCCACACGATTCAAAATACCAGACCACAATGGACACAGACGAAAGGGTATATATAGAGGGCAGAGTGATTACACAGATGACACAGAAGGGATGAACGCAGGTGGAACAGATTAACAATGACAGTGGCGGGAGAAGGACAAAGAAAGCACATGACATAAACAAAGGATGACGCGGACGAACACTGACATACTATATATATAATCATATACTGTAGCATCACGAGCAGCCCTTGACCATTCATTGCAACTCAGACCTTCCAGAACCAGAAGTCCACAGACCATCAGTCATCAGTCTGAGCTTTGGCTAAGCAAATAGTTTGTGTATAAATATAGGTGTATGAGTCTGACAGTCACAAGGTCACTGTTGTGTGTAGTTAAATGGCTAGTATCTTTAAAATCTAGTAGTTAAATTTAATTTCAAACCCTGATCAAAGCCAAGATTGCTTTTTTTTAATTAGTTACGACTGTAAAGATTTACTCAAGACAAAGAAATGCAAAACTAGTAGAAGAAGAGAATATAAATGATTCATGCAACATTATTTATTTAGTTTTGTGGTTGTCAGTTTACTGGTATTTGCACCATTGTTTTAAACAAAGGCATGTCTTAGCCCATTTTGCTGTTGGCTTGCTGCAATAGTTGCTGCTGTGAGGACTGTAAAGAACAGAGAGTTACGCAAGATCAGTTATTTGTAAAATTAAAAGAAGGGAGTGTGTTGGTTATATTGGAATTGAGCTGCTATGTTTGTTGTATGCTTTCCTTTGAACAGGGAATAATCCACTCACACTGGCACATTTATGATATATTGCTCCCATGCTAACTTATCTTGTTTAGAAAATGATGTCCTTAAATATCTAGTAAATAGCTAACACACAATTATGAAAAGATATATTGGTCAGGTTATCTTTAATGTACAATTCACGCTATTAACAAGCCATTAACAAATGACTACCTAAGACTTTTAGCTCAATAAGAAACTAATTAGCAGCTTATTAATAGTTAGTAAGGCAGTCGTAGGGTTTACGTATTGGGTAGGATTTGGAATGTAAAATAAGATCATACTTTATAAGTGGTAATAAACATATTAATAATAGGCACGTAATAAGCTAGTAGTACATTGTGTTACTTAATTGTTACTTAAATAAAAGTCTCACCGATATTTTAATACATGTATGTAACGTTCATGTGGTTTAGGCTGTTTTGCCTAAAGAGAACTGCCAAGCAGGTGTAGCGATTAGCTTATTCCAAATAACTGCTTCTTTATGTGACCAAAATCTGTATTAGATCACAATCAGAAGGTATTAAATTATGATAGTAATAAACACCTAGTTGTGCATGGTTTAAAATAAGTTTAAAATAAAAGTGTAGCATTAATATCAAACATTGTCATGCAAAGCTTGATGCTAACTGAAGCTCTAGTGTGTGTAATATTCAGGCACAATCATGTCATGTTGTAATTTTAAATAAATCAAATATGCAAGTTGTAATTACTTTGTAAGCTCTTCAAGGCTATGAATGCTTTTTGCTAACTGTATTCATATGACCACGTCAATTCCAACACATCTGACCTTAAAATCAGTATGTATATTGTCAACAAAAATAATAATAAAAATAAATATCATGTGAGGCTATAAGGAAATATTTTCTTTTGTAGAAAGGCATTTTATAATATCTGAGATATACTTTATCTCACAAGGAATGCAGGTAAACTTCCTTAAATAATCTACAATAAATGATATTGTACATAAACTAAACATCTGTCAGGCATTTATGTAACAATTCTTTTTATGGCATGCAATACTGGATTTAGTTTCTATTCTCTCAGCATTTTCAGAAGAAGTCCCAGTGTGACTACATGTGTGCATAATAATGCAGATTTCAGTGGCAAAGACCAAAGGCTTGAGTCAATAGGCTTACTAAGTTAGCATCAAAATTCAAATGTTAGACAGCAATCGATTGCAGTTTAGAACAGATAAAGGCTTTGGATCTGTGTAAAAGTGAAAACTTCTTTAGGTAAAATATCCTTTATATCCGAAGGTTTTCTTCCCTTTACCTTTGGGAGGAAAATAAATCTGTGGTACATAAAAATTATGACAATATTAAAACAAAAATTACTAGTAATTATATATCCATGTACATATTTGTTTGTATGGCCAGTACATAAATGGCAGTTTTAATTCAAGTTGTAGAATATATACGTCAAGTATTGAACTTGTCAAAAATGTCAAACAAAGCACAATCAAATACAACAAGAATTAGTAAATGTAATAAACAGACTCATTAAATTAATTTGATTACAGTAAACACAGTGTTTTATGTCTGTAATGGTACAAGTTTTCGCATGGATTTTTATTTTCTGCTGTACTGTTGTTGACTGGACTTTATAGCACTAGATGGAGTTTAGAATAGGTCCAAAACTATACTCCGTTCATCTATTTTGGCTACAAAAACAAATTAACCACAACCCACCCTTCACCAATAAAACCTCCAAGTTCAGATTCAGCAACATTGATGCAATCTTTGAAGTTCTATAAAACTGACACGTTTGTACCGACACAAAAAAATGGCTATATCAGCTGAATCAGCACTGTTATATACCATCATATACAAAGAGCACACTCCAGGGAAAAACATCACAGTTTCACATCCTGCTCCTCATATTTGTACTTGATGACTTAGACACTAAAAGGCACTAATGATCATAGTAATCAGTAATCAGTAATCTTAAACTTGAACAAAAAAAAACAGATGCTGCATGTGTTTTAGTAGTTAAAAGTAAAGTCTTTCTATCTTAAAATATTCCCATTTAATTCAGTGATACTTACCAGTAGTTGTAAATGAGAAATTTACAAGCAATTTAAAGTAAAAAAGTAAAAGATGAAAACAGTACATCTCAAACACTATATATATACACAAAATATACATCATAAAGGGATTAATTGATTGATTGATTGATTGATTGATTGATTGATTGATTGATTGATTGATTGATTAATTGATTGATTGATTGATTGATTGATTGGTTGATTGGCAAACCTTTAATTTATATTTTTCTTTATTAAAACTAAATAAAAAAAAACAAGTAAGAAATTTCAGAGCCAAGCTATGTCTTGGTATGTATGTACATTTAATATGACAAAAGTAATAATAATACTAAAACATGACAGAGTTTCCACAGGTTATGAGGATTTATTTTTTAGAAAATAAAAGCTATAGTGGTTTCCCTTCTTGCAAAATGGCAATTTTTATTATTGAATTTTCGTCCAGTTTTAAATAATGTGATTATAAAGTTCTCATAACCATATGAAAGGGTGCTTTCTCTGCAAACTATTTATGCAAGTATTCAAGTTTTAAACTTAAGCTAATTCACAATCATCATGACTGAAACATATTCACTGACATAAAACAATTTAGCCACATAATTCTATTTATATAGGGTTAATGCAAAGCATATACAGTATAAAGCAGCTGGCAATAATTGAAAATCAGGTTCCCCTTCATATGGGAACTCCAACGTGTGTCTTAACAGACTATGGGAGTACGTCAGATGACCAATCACTCTGGAGAGTAAGAAAACGGGCCAATGAATGCCAAGTGAATTGGCGGAGCTCAGCTCCACAGCTGACAGCGTTTAGCTATTAGCGCTATATAAGCTGCCTGCTGAGAAGCGAGCCTTAGAATTGTTACTTCAGAGCCTCACTGAGACTGGAGAAATACCCTCTGCTAAGCTGACTATCTTTGAAAGCAGTATTACTCACCAGTGTGGGAGAAGACGCGACAGCGGCAGTCGATCTGGGCTTCCCCGTCCCGTTTCACTGGTGCAAAATAAAAGTGCAGTTTTCCTTAAAAGAGCAGAGTTCCCTAAGAGAGCAACACGGTCGAGCAACGCGTTGTTGTTCTGACCTAACAAGAAGGTGAAGCCTGTCAAGCCCCCGTCCCTTTCTTCCTGGAGGTACACAGTGAGCTCACGCAGGCATGTAGGGCCCCTTTTGCTGCCTGGTCCTCATGCGCTCCCGCTCTTACCACCCTTGATGGCGGGTCAGCCAGGGGATATGTGGCGATTCCCCCGGTGGAGCACGCTATTGCGGTCAATCTTTGCCTGCAGGGCACCTCCACCTGGAGAGGTCCACCCAAACTCCCTTCCAAAGCATGTAGGTTATCTGAGTCTCTCACGGCCAGAGCCTAAACCGCTGCGGGCCAGGCTGCATCCGCCTTACATGCGATGGCCACCTATCAACGCTACCAAGCGGAGAAGTTGGCTGAGCTGCAGGAGGGTGGTTCTTCCCCAGGCTTGATGCATGAGCTCCGCACGGCAACCAATTATGCTCTCATGACCACCAAATCGGCTGCTCGTGCCCTGGGGAAGACGATGGCCACATTAGTGGTCCAGGAGCGCCACTGGCAGATATGAGAACCTGGCAGATATGAGAGATGTTGACAAAGCTCACTTTCTTAACGCTCCCATATCCCAGGCTGGCCTGTTCGGCGATGGCCTGTGCCAACCTGGTTAGCGCTGCCCAGCCCGTCGCGGTGGCTCATACGGACAATCGGACTCGGCTATGCGATACAATTCGCCATTCCCCCTCCCAGGTTCACGGGTGTCCATTTCACGAGGGTCAGCCCCGTGAGACGTCTTGAGGAGAGGAGATTGCGGTCCTCCTGGCTAAGGATGCAATCGAGCAGGTCCCTCCAGCCGAGATGAACTGCGGGTATACAGCCCGTATTTCATCGTGCCCAAAAAGAGCAGGGGGTTAAGACCAATCCTGATTCTGCGCAGACTGAACTGTCATTTCCACAAAATGCCGTTCAGGATGCTCACGCAGAAACGCATACTACAGTGCGTCCGTCCTCGAGATTGGATTGCAGCAATAGACCAGAAGGATGCGTATTTTCATGTCTCCATTCATCCACGCCACCATCCATTTCTCCAGTTTGCGTTCGAGGGTCGAGCATGGCAGTACAAAGTCCTCCTCTTCGGACTCTCCCTGTTTCCATGCGTGGAGGATGCCCTGTGCCTCTTCGGCACATGCGCATCAGCATTTTTGATTATTCTTTGACTAATATATATTCAGGTCTTAAACTAGTCGATTATGCACAGGGACCTGGTGCTTTGGCATCTTGGCCTGTTGGGGTTTCAGGTCAACCGAGAATGAGCAGGCTCTCCCCCAGGAGAGCTTCTCTTTTTCTTGGGTCTCCATCAATGCTGTCTGTCTGATTATTTGGCAGTTACAGTGGTCCCACTGAGCCTCCTGGGGCATATGACATTTTGTGGCCGCTACATCGCCGCTCAAATGGTTCATATGAGACCACTTCAGCGCTGGCTTTGCGATCGAGTTCCCAGATGGGCATGGCGTGTGGAGGCGCACCGTGTGTCCATCACCATGCTGTTGGTTAGGACGGCCAGCACGGCTGCGATAGCGCGCACCGACCATTTGGGTGATGCACGCTACTGCCGCATGTCTCAGCTCGCTCACCATCTGCTCCACTGGAGTCATGCGGCTTAATAGCTGCGCGCCGTTCATATCCCGTACGAGCTCTCCGTGCCAGCTTCGTTTATGGGAGAACGGAGACTCCCACCCGGCGTAGTCCAGTTGGCCCCGGGTTCATTTTTCCCCTCAGGGGGGCGGCAGATGACAGCGCATTGGAAAAGCATAACCATATCAGCCGGTTCCTCAGAGGCGCGTGGCGCGAGATGGTTAATTCCATCCCCGCTCCCCTACTCTCACGTTTACCTGAGACCCCGGTTCAGCTTGTGCCAAGGTTTGTACCAACCCCTTTTAATTTTAAAGTGGTAGTGAGCCTGCGAGCGCTGTCTATGGAGGAGACAGGCCCAGCCTTTCATTGCTATGTCCGCGCACTGCGCTTAATGTAACATGTAGAGCGTTTGTCTTTGAGCAGCTCTTTTCTGTTATGATCGGCAGAAGGGAAGTACCGTATCAAAGCAGAGGTTGTAATATGCCATCACCCTCACTTCATGTGCCAGGGTGAGCTGTGTCCCCCGGGAAAGAGGCGGCACCTCTTAACAGATTATGCAGAGCTGCGGGATGGGCGACACCTAACACATTCGCGAGGTTTTGTAATCTCCGAGTGAAGTCGGTTTCGTCCTGATTATTGGGTAACCCCGATCAGTCGGGAGGAAACTAAACTCGGTGTCAACAACACTTCCTGCGACATGCTCCCTAACACGGAGATACGTGCGCCTTTTTTATTCTGCTAGTAAGTTTCCCATCTGGCGAACCCCATCCGTCTCAGCGGAGAAGTTGAGTGCCTGGCTCAGTGTGATGTCTGGTATTGCCAAATTGGTCTACCCACATGCTGAGGTTCGGTGCCAGCTATGCGCGGTTCCCACGGTGACCCCATATGCATATATTAACTACGGTGTGTTCCCCCTGTCCAGGCGGACCCGTGTCTTCCCTAACCGCTAACCAGCTTATCATATGTAGCACTCCCCCTTATTAGGGCTAGTCCATATGCTCTTATTGCCATCAAGTCTCCCCTCTTTGGTAGCAGGTGGCCTCAGCAGCGTCCTCACCCTTCGGGGACTGGCACGCTTTCCCAACGTACTGTCATAATTTAAAATCCCTAGTCTATATTAGCTAGGTAAAAGCACATTACGAACCCCGATCTAAAAATCTAAATTTTCCCATGTAATGGTAAATAGAGGGCCTAGGGGACGTTGGAAGGTTGTGCTCTTGGTGATGCTTGTGCCCGCACGCTATGCTTGGCAAACTTCACATTAGGAGCGTGACGCTTAGCTGCTGTGGCGTTTTCCATACAGTCTCCCATAGTCTGTTAAGACACACGTTGGAGTTCCCATATGAAGGTGAACGTCCTGGTTACGTCCATAACCCACATTCCCCGAATAGGGAACGGAGACGTGTGTCCAGCTGTTAGCTGAATGTTCGGCTCTTCAGCAGGCAATTCTGAGGCTCGCTTCTCAGCAGGCAGGTTATATAGCGCTAATAGCTAAACGATGTCAGCTGTGAAGCTGAGCTCCGCCAATTCACTGGCGTTCGTTGGCCCGTTTTCTTGCTCTCCAGAGTGATTGGCCATCTGACGTACTCCCATAGTCTGTTAAGACACACATCTCCGTTCCCTATTTGGGGAACATATGTTACGGACGTATCCAGGACGTTTGAAGTTGTATCAGTGTGAAATCAGTTCAACAGAATGCTGATTTGTTCTGGTTAGTTCACTAATGATTTTCTTCAGTCCAATATCATTGCTGAAGAATAAGATTCACTGTAAAGCATCCCAAACAAGGCAAAGGGAATAGGGGTAAGAAAACAAAACCACCAATTGAAGAAAATGGAGAACAAACCTTCTGAGAATCCAGGCTCAGTCTGGGTAGTTCTCCTGTCTAAACAAATTAAGAGGCAGAGCTGCAGTCTAGTCAGAAGTATACAAGAGGCTTATCAATGAGCTTACATGTAAGTGTCCTCCTTCTTGGATGTGAAAATTCCTATCTGAATCTCATTTCTCATCAACGTAAGAAACCATTTGTAATGCAATTGCTGCAGTCGTAGGCATTACCTCTCGAACCTGTGCTGGATTCACTGTTCCAGATGCGGTGATTTAAACATAAATTACATCAAAATGTAAATTAGTCCCCCGCACTTCTTGAAGCAATGTATATGAATGCAGAATAATTTAAAATTGAAAGAGACAGGATATTCTATACACGAAGTTCACATTTTCATGGCAATCAGTTGCTCTGAATACATCCATCCAACTCCTAAGCAGAAAAGGACTGTTTTCAGCTATTTTTAGTGACATACTGTAATGTAACGTACTATAAAAATTAACTGACCAGTGTTCTTGATTAGCAACATTTTATGATGGTTAATTTGCCAGTTTAAGTCTGTTTTCAAGCATGAGTCTTTTTGAGACATCAAGATAAAAAAATTCTCTTTTTTTCTAAAAGTTTGAAACAGAGTCAAATGCAAACAGACTGGAGCTTTTTTTCATGTTTCAGAAGAAAACTGGTATATTCTAAATCCCCCTTTATTTTCATTAGTGTTGTATAATACCTTATAACACTTAAAAACACTTAGCTTTAATGAATATTGTCATTTTAATAACAAAAAAATAAGCACACAGTTTTGTGAAGAAATTAATTCATTGTGTTGTTCTCTTCATTCTTTCACTTAAACCCTATTCACACTGGATTAATGACTGAACTATTTTATGACTACTTTACAAAAATCTAGTATACAATAAACAGTTTGAAAAAATGTAACCTTTACTCTCTTTCTAAAAAAAAGGATAAAAATATATGAAAGAAGGTAAATAACGTACCCTTTTATTGGTTTGGTCACAGTGACATGCTGTTGTACCTCTAAAGGTAAAATATTTTTGTATTTATTTTTTTATTTTTTGTAAAGTGCAATGTCCAATATACAGTACATAACATTATTTTTTTTCTTCCTATATTATGCATTATAAAAATATATTATGCGAAAAATAAAAATTATGATTAAAAGTAAAACCCAGGTAAAACTGAAACTGACGCCCCTGACCCTGCCTGCTTTGGATGTGGAACTAAGATACTCTGTAAGACTGAATAGTTTGCATGGCATTGACTAGCAGAAGAACCTGAAGAAGGCAGAGTCAGAGGGAAAGAGAGAGAGAGAGAGAGAGAGAGAAAGAGAGAGAGAGCGCTCAGCGGGGCTTTTATCTGCTTGTCTGTGCTGTGTTCAAGGCCCAGCTGTAAGCAGAGAGAAGCAGATATCACGAGCCGCTCTCAGAAACCTTGTTGATTAGCTGCAGCGAACGCACGAGGGGGAGAGTGAACATGCTGGTAAGAATAAAGCAAAAGAAATAAATCACTGTTTTTATCTGCATCGCAATGTCTTAAATTCATTCTGGCTGAACACCAGGATAATTGTATTCACTGTTCCTTCATATATAAATACATTTGATTTGTCTGGTTGAGGTGACTTAAGGAGAACAGGATTATGTTTTTAACCCCTAAATACACTCACTCACTCAATATCCTTTGGCTTAGTCCCTAATTTATCAGGGGTCACCACAGCAGAATGAACCAACAATGGTAAATGTTTTATGCGGTGGATGTCCTTGCAGCCACAACCCAGCACTGGAAAATACCCATTCACTCTGTCATTCACACACACTCATACACTACGGCCCATTTACAGTAGCTTATCCAACTCACCTATACCATATGTTTTTGGACTGTCCGGAAAGCTGAAGGAAACCCACGTGAACACAGGGAATACATGCAAACTCAGCCGGGACTCAATCCAGAGACCTTCTTGCTGTGAGGTTACAGTGCTAACCACTGAGCCACTGTGCTGAGCCCTTACTAAATTCAGTGTTTGTAATATCGGAACAACATACCTTGAAATGTCTAGACTGACCGATCAGAATAAACTATTCCAGAGAGCCCTGCAAAAAACATATAACTACTTTTAGTTAGTTTATCACCACTAAAAAGCAGGATTAAAACCAGGAGTGAATTCTTAATTTGTCCGAATCTGGGAATTTGTTTAAAGATCCCTGAGTTTGTGGCTTTTAGTAGTTTAGCTTTGAAGTCATCTTCGACAGTATACCAATATATATATATATAGAATTAGCTTGTAGTAAATATACATATTTAGAGTATGTCACTTAAAAATGGGGGAGTGGGGGAGAATATAATTATTTTAGGCATTCATTCACATCAAAATATTGATCAACACACACGTTCAAGGACGTCTGCAACCATTTTGCAGACATTTCAGACATCCAACTCCAATCTACTTGACTGGGGAAATTCTGAAATATTATAAACATTCACATTCAATGTTCTCACGATATCAAAACTGGCATATTTTACTTTACCAGTTCACATTGCTACTCTTAATCAATGCAAGTTATCCATGCTTATATTTTAAATATACTTTGCTGTTTGTTTTTTTACCAAAATGTCATTTGCCTTCCCGGAAATAAAGTAGTTAAATAAAATAGTTACAATTAATAACATTTTATTTAGTATTTAACACATGTCTTCTCATCGCACACTTTTCACTGAGCCGCTTATGTATTCATCTCATGGTTTGCGGTGCAACAGGGTCAATACCAAGAATGAAAAAAAAAGTATCTCAATTAAATTAGGGAAGCTATTCATTCTTTTTCCATTCAGTGGTCTACATTCATAATACGGTGAAAGTAAAAAAGAAAAAAAAAATCTTTGTATACAGCCTGGGTAACCTTACAAGAGCAGTTGAGAAGAGCCCTTTGTAGCCATTGGTACCTTTATGCATCAGATGACGCACGATTATAGTACACATACAATAACACTAACAATCAAGAGCATGTACCGCGTCACTTCAGAGCTCAAGTGGGCCGCCCACCGCTTCAGCTGGAGGACACAGCGAAAGCTCTCCCACTCATCGGCCCCCACAATCTGCCTCTCTTTCTTTTTATTTCCCAGGTTTTACTACTTGTGTTGTCGCATGCCGACTATAACCTTGACAGGCCGTCATTGGCTGCCATGTTCTCTGCAGCCTGTCTCCAAATGCAGTCGCAACATTCCTCGAATTCCCCAACACCTCAAAATGTCGTCCTTGTGCAGTTTCTTTAATGTTATTCTTTGCTTTGTTGCTATGGAGCTGCTGACTGCAGGGGTTGATAAAGCAGATAATGGATTTAAATGTAGTTTATCGTTGAATGGTACAATTTGTCAGTGCCGTATAATATAAATCAACAGCTGCTGCTTGGATTTTGTTTGAACATGAAATATTGAACATGAGGAGGAATGGGTGAATTATTTATAGCTCACTACAGGATATGCATAATGTTATTACAGATGTCATTATGCTTTTTCACAGGCTCCATGCTGCGCTTGCATGTTCAAAGCAGCGTTGTTGAGATATATATTTTTATAGTTATTCTCAGTGTTTTAAGGTTTATTATTATGACATCAAAATAAATCATATATAGGTCATATATTGTTAACTCACAGTGCATTAATGTTATCAATCATGGGTTAGAACTTGTATAATGCATCCTGAAATGTTGAACTATGATTAATAAGTGTAATGCAAGTTTTTTCATTATTAGTTCAATATGTTAACTAACATTAATGATTCCTTATTGTTAAGTGTGACCCAATTTAAAAACAGTTTTATTTGCTTATTTAAAAAAACTGACAGCCATGAACTTCCAGAGTCCAAACCTTTTATTACAGAGGCAGTTTGGGATCATCTGGACAGAGAACATACTATTTGACAGCCTAAATCTAAAGAACTCTGGGAAGTGCTGACAGAGGCCTGATTGCACATTATTTCAGAAAACTTCACATTAAACACAAACTTTAGCTTGGAGAAATAGTTCAGTTGAATTAATTGTTTGTTCAGAATTGTATAATAATAATAATAATAATAATAATAATAATAATAATAATAATAATAATAATA
>CAIGQW010000952.1:741575-759077 GCA_903798125.1 Danio choprae
TGTTACTTTCTGTTAAAATTAATATTATTTATTGCATTCAAAAACACTTTGAATTTGAAATATATACAGCGGGTTGGATGGGATTAATTTAAGACGTTTGAATCCTATTTTATTTAATTAAGTTAATATGTATTATTTTGTTATTGTTTCACACATATAACATGTATTTTCAATTGTTTTAATGTATTTTCTTTAAAAGTCACCACTAACTTACTTTATTTTCTTCAGTTGTGATGTGTACATTATATATAAGTATTTTGCTGAATTTACACTAACCCATAGGCAAATTTAGAAGAGGTATATAAACTCCAAACTATGGGAGATAACGGGTTAGAAAAGTTCAAAAGTCTGCCCCTGATAAAAATATAACATGAAGCTTGCACCAAGATAAGTGTGAAGTTGGATGTCGACCCTGCAGTGCACGTGTACCATCACTGATGCATCGGTGAGTCAAAGTTCCTGCATTACATGACAATAAATCTGTTTAGCAAACATTTCTACAGACAGGTGTTAGAGACAGTAAATGATTCTCTCCGCTGATAATTGGACACCTGCAGAACAAATACTGGCATTGCACGGCATCATTTATCTTTCTCAATTTCCATTTTAAATCATTTGAACACCTGCAAAAGCAAACAGTAACATTGCAGTTTATTTTATTTTATAATTTGCTTTTATGATCTGAGAGACAGACAGGTGAAGGCCCTTATGGTCTGAAGGTAAGCAGGAATGTACATTTATTCATTTTCCTTCTGCTTAGTCTTTTATTTATCATGGGTTGCCACAGTGGAATAACCCGCCAACTATTCCAGCATATGTTTTACGCAGCAGATGCCCTTCCAGCCACAACGCAGAACTGGGAAACACCCATACACTCTCACATTCACACAAACACACTATAGTCAATTTCATTCATTCATTCATTCATTTTCTTTTTGGCTTAGTCCCTTTATTAATCTGGGGTCGCCACAGCGGAATGAACCGCCAACTTATCCAGCATATGTTTTACGCAGAGGATGCTTTTCCAGCTGCAACTCATCACTGGGAAACACCCGTGAGTCTCATTCACACACATACACTACAGACAATTTAGCTTACCCAATTCACCTATACCGCATGTCTTTGGACTGTGGGGAAAAGCACCTGGAGGAAACCCACGCGAACACAACAAGAACATGCTAACTCCACACAGAAGTGCCACCTGGCCCAGCCAGGACTTAATCCAGCAAACTTCTTGCTGTGAGGTGATAGTGCTAGCCACTAAGCCACCACGCCGCCAAGTGGAAACGTCTCACATCCATTTCTTAAGTAGAATAGATCAAAATAAACTACAGATTTTGAAATAGTTTAAAGAGATTAAAATATATGTCTCATTGATTATGGAAAAAAATAAATAATATCAGTCAGCAGGATTAATAATTCAACATTTTTATATAATGTCTTTAATATATTTCAGTAAAAAAACCTATGGGTTGCAAGCCACACTTGACTCTTAAAAAAATAATAATAATTTAAAAAAAAATGTTTTCCATCATCAAGTGATCTCTAGAGATGAGTTTCTGGCAGAAAAATTACTGTTTTGTGATTCCACCCTAAGTTCAAGAATTGTCAGTTTACAGTACTTTGATAAAGCTGCAGTGCTGTCAGCTCCAATCAACTGTGATTTTTGTTTAAACAATTATATTAAAACAACCATCACATAAGCACATGCATTTTAATGCATTCATTCTACCTATAAACCTTATTTTAAAGGCTTCTATGATACTGTACATCATCAGTGCTTAGATGACTTTTATTTATACTCTTATTTCATTTGATTGTTTTTATCCTGCCACATAGAGCATTAAGCCATGACTCTAAATCAAATACCTTTTCTAAGTGTCTGTAAACATCAATATATATACAACATCTGACAGAAAGTGTCTAAGTGTAGATAAGCAAAGACTTTGCGAATACATCAACCTATTAGTAGACTGTTATGGGGGTCTGAAAAAAGAAATTAAGTGAGTGAGTCAGTCGGTCAATCAGTCAGTCTGGCTAAAAAGATAAAAGTGGGACATCATGCACGTACATATTATGTGTTTAGTCTGCATGTGTGAGTATTTGACAAGTAAAAACACCAAATCACCATCATGTATAAAACAGCATTTTTAGTAATTTTGTTGGAGTAGTGCAGGTGAACAGAGACTGTTTAGGCAATTATTTGTCATTTTCAAAATGAATAAATACTGTTATGTGTACATGCAAAGGTATCTAGACTCTGAGCAACTCTGAGACCAGTAAATCTGCCTTTATTCTGGACAGTTCCTTCACTCACACTCCATCTGAAGGTAAGATGAATTATGTCTAAACAGAAGGATGTCTAGCCACGTTACTGGCTGAGTAGATATAAAGAAGATTGTGCACTTGCTTTTGGCACGTCTGTGAGTTGGAGCTGCTGGCTGACAGATATCAGATTAGCTGTCTCGTAGTTTTAAAGCACATTTCTGTTTCTTAAAGGTTAAAACTGAGGTTATGGATTTTGCAGTTTATTTTAATGGTTATTTGTGATCGTGTGTTTATTTTGTTGTATTTAAAATGCAGTGTTGCAGTGTACCTGTTACACTTGGATCATTAATCTGTACTTTATACCAAAGATCACAAGAGAAACAAGCTTTGCTTTTAAAACTTTATTGTCTTGATTAATTTTCTTGACTTTTCAAGAAAGAAAGAAAGAAAGGTGTAAAATAAATGACTAGTCAGCAGAATGTTTTAACCCATTTTTTTTCTAAATGGTTTCATGCATGTAGTATTTTTAATAGTGAACATAGTCTTTCTTTATTTAAAATGTTTGCTATGTTTTTATTTGTTTGTTTGTATTTATTTATTTTGTTTCTCTTGAAAATCATGTCTGAATATGCTGCAATTATAGTTGCTGGTGGGCAAATAGGCTGTACTTTAATGTCAAATTTGTATAGGAGAACATTTGGCATCTAGGGCCGCACGGTGGCACAGTGGGTAGCACAATCGCCTCACAGCAAGAAGGTTGTTGGTTCGAGCCTCGGCTGGGTCAGTTGGCATTTTTGTGTGGAGTTTGCATGTTCTCCCCGTGTTGGCGTGGTTTTCTGCCAGGTGCTCTGGTGAATTTGGTAGGCTAAATTGTCCGTAGTGTATGTATGAAGAATGACTGTGTGCGGATGTTTCCCAGTGATGGGTTGCAGCTGGAAGGGCATCTGCTGCGTAAAACATATGCTGGATAAGTTGGCGGTTCATTCCACTGTAGCGACCTCAGAATAATAAAGGGACTAAGCCGAAAAGAAAATGAATGAATGAATGAATTAATTAATGAACATTTGGCATCTAACTCAAAATAACTGCTTTCAATGCATCAATCTTTATTTTTAAACCATTTTTTTGTGTGTAAAAGAACAACAACATCGAATATGAACCACAAAAAGCTGCATTTTGCCTATGATCTATGATTGAATATGAAAACATAAAGAACAAATCCATTAGTCTTAAAGTGAAACACAGTGCAAGACAATGTGCAGCCAATAGGTGTCCCAACCAGCCAGTGCAACATTAAGTCATGTCATGAAAGACAAAAACAGGTTGCTGCATTTTTGTTATGTCTAGTTGTCATGTTTATGACATCTTTGCATTTAAAATGACTTAACTGAGCTAATGACACTTAATGACAGTTGTCATAGACATGCATCAAATCTCATAAAGTCATACCAGTCTTATGAACACCCTCTTCAATTAAATTGTTACCTAAATTAACTCTGTCCAGATGATATTTGGTCCCACTCTACAGAGAGTTAAAATAATACTAAAGCAGAGTTAATGGCAATGAGATAATTAAGCGATTGATTTAGTGCTGATTGAACATTCATGAAGAACACCTGCTGTTAGCGAGTAGAATCTACGGTGGCTGAGAGAGCTCAAACATGCACTTTGACAACATGCACAAGCACGGAAATAATAATAACACATGCAAATACAGAAACACGCTGCAAATAGTGCACAACCATAACAGAAATGGCTTGGGGGATTTGTTCCCTTCTTGTTCGTATATTTTAGCCCTAATTATCTTAAGAATTAACTCACCTGTCAGACCTTGTGTGTGCTGTCAAACAGATGATAATTTTCTGCATGTGAAGAGTGGAAGTTCCATCTGAAATGTTCTTCTAATTTCCTTCTTTGCATTTTTCACAGGCAAAGAATGTTCAGTAATTTCACTTTCACGGCAAAGAATATGTTATTTGCATTCCCTTTAAAGTAAAATAATTGAACATAAATACAGGAGGATGAGAAAATGCACATTTAAAAAGACAATTTCAGATGGCAATTAGGGGCTTTTGCATCTGAACTCTTCATATGTTCTCTTAGCTCTCTCAGTCACTGTAAGAATCATTGAAGAAAAACACAACAAGAATGCAAAATCTAAGTATCTAAAAATCTAAGTAGTAATATCTAAATCTAACCTTAAACACTATAGGGTGAAATCACACTGTAATTCTTGCTTCTTGTATAAAAAGAAAAAAAAGAAAATATGCTATTGGTGAAACATGCCAACAAACTGAGCTCCAAAATAGTCGAAAACATAATTTGTTTCACATCAAAGCGTCTCTGGCCTTTGCTGGGGTTGAAATTGCTGGTCTTTGTTGTATGAATAGTCAGTCCTGTGAGAAGTGGATTTTCTGGTCATAACATTACCTTGCTGATTATTCTAGCTTGAATTAAAACCTATGTTTGAATATCTGGCACAATAATCGCTCAGTACACCAACAAAAGCTTGTCATTTCACGCATCAGTGCTGCATTTCTGAATGGCTCGTGCCTTCAGTCCATGAAAAGGCTCAATTCATCACCAAGGTCACATCAATAATTAACTGTCTGTGAATTGACTGATCCATGAATGCCTGCACTGATATTTAAAAGGAATGGCGTGTGCTCAGCGTAAGGGTCGAAGGTAAACATTCGGCTTGTGAGAACATCTCATAGTTGAGAACCAGTTGAGTAGTTTACTACTGTATAAAGGATTCAATAGCTGGCCGTGGTGTCAAACTAATTTATAATGGAATCGAGCATGCTTTAAAAAAATTAAAAATTCACTACCCTTATGATGGTCTTTGATCTTGAGAGGAAAAAAAACAATTCCACACACTCACTCACACACTACAGCCAGTTTACTTTATTCAATTCGCCTACATTCCTTCGGACTGTAGGAGAAACTGGAGCACCCAGAGGAAACCCACATGAATTGTGGGAAGAACATGCAAACTCCACACAGAAAGGCATCCTGGCCAAGCCATGACTCACACCTGGGACCTTGTTGCCATGAGGTTACAATCCTACCCATACAGGAGCTGATTTAAAGGTGCCATTTAATGGAAATCTGGATATAGCTAGGCATAGCTGAATAATAGTAGCTCAGTACATGAAAATGGCATACCCGTATGATCAATGATCATTGAAAATCAATATGTTGCAAACAGGAGAGATAGTAAGAGTAAAGCTCGTAGAACCACATCCTTGCATTATTTTTAATATGTTGCTAAGTGACAAGAACAGAAGGGGAATGCCGTAAAAAACACCAATAAAAAACTATTTTTATAAGTATAAAATATGAGGGAGAAATTAAGAGAGAGAGAGAGAGAGAGAGAGAGAGAGAGAGAGAGAGAGAGAGAGAGAGAGAGAGAGCAGGTACTGAGCTGCATCGTCAGAGCAGAGCTCATTATTATTCATGAGTGTTCCAAATATGGTTAATATGGAGCTTCTGATTATAGGGGTAATTCCTAATTCCTATATTTATAAAAGAGCATATAAAACATTTTCTGGAGATTATTTGTCAATTTACCTAAGCCACATACCTACTATGTAGATATCAGAGAACAAATTAAGTTACTGAATCAATACACTATATGGCATAGTTAAGAAAAAAATATAGAATGGTCTTAATAATAAAATATTTAAATAAATACCTGCCAAAATTCATTCATTCATTCATTTTCAATTCGGCTTAGTCCCTTTATTAATCTGGGGTCGCCACAGCGGAATGAACCGCCAACTTATCCAGCATATGTTTTACGCAGCGGATGGCCTTCCAGCTGCAACCCATCTCTGGGAAACATCCATACACACCCATTCACACTCATACACTACGGACAATTTAGCTTACCCAATTCACCTATACCGCATGTCTTTGGACTTGTGGGGGAAACCGGAGCACCCGGAGGAAACCCACGCCAACACGGGGAGAACATGCAAACTCCACACAGAAACGCCAACTGACCCAGCCGAGGCTCGAACCAGCGACCTTCTTGCTGTGAGGCGAACGTACTATCCACTGCGCCACCGCGAGGCCCACCTGCCAAAATGTTATAAAAATATAAAAATTATAAAAATATTTTTAAAATAACAATAATTGATACAAATTGACATAATTGAATGATTACTACTGAAGCAAAACAGCTGGGAAACGTATACTTACATTTAAGAAATGCATGTAGCATTTGCCAGATTTATTAAGAATCACTGACAAGGCAAGAAATTGCGCTCCCTTTTACACCAGCAACAACTGTGAACACAACATTATAAAAACCTTCAAGAAGGATTTCCATCCACCAATTCATAATTTAAAATTGTCTTCACAACTCCCTGAACACTAAGCATGCCCACATCCATACTCAATGTCAGCTCAGCTTAAACCCCTATCACACAACACAAAGTTCAGCAAACAGCAGGACAACATCATGAATCACAGGAGTCCTAATGAGCTTTCGTTATTATGTCAAAAGCGTTGAGCTCAGGAGGGAGATCAGACTTATGGCTCTTTGTTCTTATTTTACGGAGGTTTTGCTGTTCCCTTACTCATAGATTTAGAAAGTGCTCATATATGTGTGCAACGCTGACCAAGCAGGAATTTTGACTTCTCAGCAAAAGTTTTTTTTTTTTTTTTTTCACATACTGTTGGACATATCAGTTCTGGAGACAAATTCGACAAAAACTTCTAACTTTCATACCCTGCTGTCAAATGCATTATTATTGTACTAACATGTCGACATTACAGTAATTCAGTTTGTCTAGAAGGTGATTAAGGTTTTATCAAAATAGTTTTTAAAATATGATATATTCATCCACTTTAATGATCATTAACTTTAATGATCATGTATTTTTGTTTCTATTTAACATTTAAAGTAGATCATATTTTTTTAATTATTAATATTTATTTATTAATAAGTATGGGTTTCCAATAGTTCTACGACAATTTTGATTAAATGTTTTGGTCCACTTCTAATCTTGACTATTTTATATAAAGAGTTCTAATGCAAAAGATTGTAAGTGCCATCTGTAATGTTCCTCTAAAATTATAATTTTTCTCTGCCTCCTATATGTTTGTGTTTCATTATTTCACTTTAAGGCCAACATAAGCATGTTGGGGTTTATGTAACAGATGCAGTAGAAAACTGTTGTATAAGACTGAAGAGCTTTATTTTGTGAAAACAACTGCTGGATGAATGTTTATTACAAGTCTACTTCACAAAACATACAATTTAGAAACAAAACATTGTTCTGAGCCATACTAGTTTATTAATTCTTTAATTAAAGACAAAGCTGACAACAAACAAAAATGGCTGATTGGAGCATACACTAAGCTACACATTATTCAGACACAATAAATATGATTTGGAGTACCTAGATAACCCTGTGTTATTAGTTTCAGTTTTGGGATTATTACGCAGCTGTCTGGAATGCTTGATTCTGATTGGTCAGACATGAAATTTCAAAGTAGGTTATTCCCAGTTAACAACTGCTGAAACTAATAACCCAGACTCACGTAGGTACTTTGAATCATCTTGATCATCACATCCATATACATGCTTGTCTGTCTCCTCTGCTGTTTGGTTCCATCTAGTGACTGAATAATATGTAGATTAGTGTATGCTACATCAGTTAGCCATTTCCTTTTCTTCAGCCATTTTTTTTCATAGCATAAAATCCTTTAGTCTTGGATGTACTGGACAACTGGATGCATTTTATCCCTAACATAACATACCTTGGAATGTTGTGACTGAGTAATCAGAATCAGGATAGCTTTGTAATAATTAAAATTAAACACTAATACTGAGGATTTTTTTTTTAAAAGTTTGGCACCTTTTAAAATATTTAGGTATGGCAAAAATGAAGCAGTAAATACAATACATTTGTTATGAAAGCATGTGTGAAAATGTTTAAACGATGTGCATTACAACTAACAAGTCATTTACATACTACAACTAGTTTGATCCCTGCTAACCTCTACTAAAACACATATATTCTTTTAAATATGTATGGGATTATGTTTTTTTTTTTTTTCTTTTAATAAAAACAGTAACAGTGCAAATGTCACAATCACCAGCGATCTAATCCTGGCAGATGGCTGGTAAAAACACAGATTGCTAAAGAACTACAAATCTGCGGTTACATGGACTACAGATCCAGTCATGCACCTGTTCCTCGGTTGATTACACACACTCATGGCTGGGAGCTGCTCATGAACTGATTAGATGTACTTTATAAACAGCACACACACGCTTCAGTTTGTTTATCTGCATTGTTAACACTATGATGTTGTTTCCTTGCCTTGCGTGTTTGACCCTTGTTTTGTTTGTTTTACATTGTCTGCTGCCTGTGTCACGGTCACACAAGGAAGAGAGGACAGGCTGTTAGAGTTCGTAGGGTTTTAATAAACACAGGGAATCAACGCACTTAATGCGGAAGGTGAGGACAACACAGAGTTCGTGGTGAACACTAAAGTCACTTTCCTGAGTGTAGCGAGTAGACTGATGACAAGAGTCGGACTCGAGGATTCCTTGGAGGATAAATGAAGAGGAGAATGAACGCAGAGTAGAGGTGACCATCTAATGTTGATTCCAGCCGGCGAGTGAATGAGTGAGGTGAGCTTATGTAGTGAGGGGGTGATGGCTGGAGCAGGTGAGTGTGATTACGTGCGCAGGTGTACGTGATCAGTAATCAGGTGATAGTGTGCGATGTGTAGTGGATGGTGACTGTGAATGGTGACTGGGGCTGATGGAACGTGCAGAGGGTGTGACAGCCTGCCTGTACTGACCATTCGGCTGTGTATTGACCACAACTATAGATTGACCGTATACATCTGTTTGTTCCTGTATGGACCATTGCTTGCCTCACCATCCTGTTAACAAACCCTGCATTTGGATCCACAACTCCATTGTCCAGCGTCACATCACATTACAGAATAAATTTTAGAGTGAAATATAACCCAAACCTTTCGTTGATTATAGATTCAGTTTGCAGCCAGACTTCTGAAGTGATTATTATTACCACTGCAGTGTCACCAAATTATGGTCATTTTCCATAACTTAAGAAAGCTGAGCTCAATCGTACAGAAAGAAACACAAGCGTGTTCATTTGATCTGGGTTGCTGGGAAAAGCTTTCTTGCCTTTTAATCTGTTTTGCACTTGGCAGCATGCTGAGTGTGAGTCTGTGCCTGTGTGAGAGTTTGAGAGCCTGTGGAGATTGATTATCTCAGAGGACCAGATAAGTAGAGTGTATTGTAGATGCAAGAAAAAAGGCCAGTGGTTTGGATGTACAATAGCAACACCAGCACTCAACTGCCAATCACGTGAAAACATCCTCCGTGCAATCAGGCAGCATAACAAACCACATTTTACATTTTCTGAGAAAAACATGAGCGGTTGCTGGGATGTTTTCAGTGGCTGCTCACCGGCAAAGTCAAAGGACAGCAGGTCTCACAAAACAATTTGAAAAGCTCCATCAGAAATAATAACAGCTCCCTCTGTTGTTTAGTTTTAGCAAACACGTTGTAATCTAGCGAAGTTTTTAGCAGCTCACATTGAAAATCTTGTTCTTTGTGAGTAAAAGTCAGTGTGACTATGGTAAACAGCAGCTCGGAGTTCCAATATGTGATATAGCCGGCATGAATAAATAAATAAATAATATATGAGATAAAGTAAATGTCACAAAACCACCTCATTCCATCTCAGTATGGCTGAATGTTGTGGTACATCTTTCTATATTTGAATATGTATTTATCTTTGCCTTCATTTCTTATAGATGCCGCTCTCTGCAACACATCATACTGTATAGTGTAGTAGCATACCTGTAATTTATTTTGAAAAATCAGATATATTGCAGTCATATACATTTAGATGAGTGATACTTTAGATGGCATCTTGTCACTGAAAAATGTGTGACCACTGAAGCCTTTCTTTAGCTTTTATAGCTTTCTATTTGACAATGTCAGGAAAGAAAAAAAAAAGGTTAAAGGGAATTTTAAATATGGACCACTGCTTACATTTTGCAGAACACAGGACTTTGATTCTGGCACTACTCTCCTTCGGAGCAGCATTTAAGAGCTCTTCCATATATCTGTAAATCATTCATTCATTCATTCATTTTCATTTCGGCTTAGTCCCTTTAATAATCTGGGGTCGCCACAGCGGAATGAACCGCCAACTTATCCAGCATATGTTTTACGCAGCGGATGCCCTTCCAGCTGCAACCCATCTCTGGAAAACATCCATACACACCCATTCACACTCATACACTACGGACAATTTAGCTTACCCAATTCACCTATACCGCATGTCTTTGGACTTGTGGGGGAAACCGGAGCACCCGGAGGAAACCCACGCCAACACAGGGAGAACATTCAAACTCCACACAGAAACGCCAACTGACCCAGCCGAGGCTCGAACCAGCGACCTTCTTGCTGTGAGGCGAACATGCTACCCAGTGCGCCACTGTGAGGCCCCTATCTGTAAATCATTCATTTGTTTTCCTTCGGCTTAGTCCCTTTATTCATCAGGGGTCGCCACAGTGGAAAGATCCGCCAACTTATCCAGCATATGTTTTACACAGCGGATGCCCTTTCAGCTGCAACCCAGTACTGGGAAACATCCATACACACACATTCACACACATACACTACGGCCAATTTAGCTTATTTAATTCACCTATACCGCATGTATTTGGACTGTGGGGGAAACCGGAGCACACGGAGGAAACCCACGCGAACACATGCAAACTCTTTACAGAAATGCAAACTGACCCAGCCGGCACTCGAACCAGCAACTTTCTTGCTGTGAGGCGACAGTACTAACCACTGAGCCACCATGTCGCCCTGTTAATCATTTATCAGTTTAATTATTTTATTAAGTTCTTTTATAGGTTGTTACACATTTCATTGGATAGGACAGCAGAGTACTCTTTATTTTCAGCAGAGGAGTATATAATTAACTCTGGATTAAAACCTGATATACCAAATGGACACTTTACTGTCCTATAAGGGCTTCTAGAGAGGATGTGTGAATGGCAATGAAGTGACGTTATGTTTCTTTTTTGAGCAGAGACTATTTTTGGACAACATTTTTTCCATATATTAAAAGTCTGCTAAACTTCAGGCATGCATTTTTAGTTTTAGTGTCCACACAAGTAAGTACAGGACTTTTTTGTCCTGTAACATTTCGATTATATTTCACCTCTCTTTAAACCGTACTTTTTTATTATTATTATTGTAGGCGACTCTCCTATGGAAATAGCCTTATCAATGGACAATAGTGTCATTGCATTTTCTGATTAACAAAATTGCCATCCAATCACCTATCCACTGGATAATGGTTTACTATTGTTATAGCAAGATAAAAACACATTAGAAGGCATGTTGAAAGAAATATAATATGTCTTATGTAATCATTAAATCAGTTACAACCACATAATGATGTGAACAAATTGGCCCTAATTATAAAGATAACATAAACATTGTCCACTTAATCACTATTTGTACGTTGATGAATATAATTGGATAATTAGATGCTCCTTTTGGACAAATCATACTGTTTGAGGTATTTCCTTCCAGTGGATTTTCTTCCAGTCTTTTATGTAAGTAAAAATGGTGACGTCTGCAGTCAAAAGGCTTAATACTGTATAAACATTTCTCATCACATTTTTCTAAGACGAAATGATCTGATCTATTCACCTTCTTGAACAGATACATTTACTTGTGCTGGGGATCCTGGTTCATCCAATTAGCTTGGCTCATTTGAATCATTTTGCAATTTTGAATCACTTCATTAATTTGAGTAATTTCATTCATTTGAAACTTGTCGCTGCATTTTAAATTGGATAAATCCACCAGTGAAGGACCCTTTAGAGTCAGAACAATCATGGCTGCCATACTGAAGGGTCGTTCCAAACTAAAGTGTACAAAAATTGCCACTTCAAAAGAATGAACGTTTCCAAAGGTTACAAGTGATGGATACTTTTTACGCCCATGATTATTTGTGCATGTTTAATTTATGACACATTATATATATTTTTTGGCCCACTATACACTCTTCAACCTTTTGAAGCTCTCACTGTGGATGATAAACCATTTAAAGAAATTCTGATTATTGTTTCATTATTATTAAGGGCCAAGCAGCGAAGCTGCGGAGGCACCTATTGTTTTCGTTAGGGTTCCTATTCTTCTTCTTCTTCCATTTCTTCTTTTCTGCAGGATTTGAATGGCAGCCCATATAACCGTATACGGGAAAGTTGTATAATTTGGCACAATGATAGAGGGCTGTCTCAACATTAATCAAAGCAAACATGATGTCTCAAAATCAAACTCTCTAGCGCCACCACTTGTCCAAAATTTCACTTTTGTTTATCTTTATAACTTTTGAACCGAATGGGCTACAATCAAAATTATTTGTTTCCTCTGATTCCTTAGCTCAGTCCAATTCAAACGCATGTCACCCTATGACCTATTTTATCAAACTCGTTCTAGGCCGTTTGTCCGATTTTCACCAAAATTTAATCGCATGATCTACAGACCATGTCGACCAAAAGTTATGAAATTCAAGTTGATTAGACAAAATCGTTTAACTTGCCAACAAATCTAACATAGAACTTGCAAAAACGGAGTTGAGGCGATATCTCCGTAACTCATTGACGTATTCTTACCAAACTTGGTGTGTGTTTTGACAACTATACTCTGAGATGATCTGCAGCGTTTCGGCGCACTGCCCCTCAGTGGTCTGGAGATACAAAAAATGGCTTTATTTGCTTATAACTTCTCAACCCTTTGTCCAAAATTCATATTTTGGTCTCTTTACATCTGGCGTTGCATGCCGAGTCAGATGATGTCTGATTTTCCCAGGTCAGCCGTTTTGTCCGTCGGCCATTACAAACTTCAAATATATTCAAAACCTCATTGTTTTACTTTGTCTGATGCTCCTTACTAGCCTTGTTGCTTTTGATCTCTGGACTGCTTTGCTCATTCTGCCTCTGGACTGCTTTACTCATTCTGGCTGTGAACTGCTTGGCTCTTTAATTACTGCTTGCAGCTATATTTATTATTATTATTAGGAGCCAAGCACCTAAGGTGCGTAGGCACCTATTGTATCCATTCTGATTCTCATTATTATTCTTCCGGCTTCTTCTTCTTCTGCTCTGGGAGTCTATGGCAGTCCTATGAACTGTTTGCGGCATTTGCGCAAACTGTGGCACACTGATAGAGGACAATCTGATCTTCGACCATGACAGATTTGGACTCTCTAACTCAAACTCTCTAGCGCCACCACTTGTCCAAAATTTCACTTATCTTTATCTTTTATACCGAATGGGCTACAATCAAAATTATTTTTTCATTTGATTCCATGGCTCAAGCCAATTCAAATAAATAATTTTCCATCATAAAAATGTTTTCACTATTTAGAATTTTTCACAAAACCTATTTAAAATTGAATCACATGATATACAGACCATGCTGACCAAAAGTTATGGAATTCAAGTTGATTAGAAATACCGTTTTCAATTAACTTAAGATACAAAAAGTGCTTTTTTTGCTTATTGCTTCTCAATCCTTTGTCTAAAATTCATATCTCATTCATCCGTTTTGGCCGTTGGCCATTTTGAATTATGACAAAAATTGCTATATTTTACGGACGCATTGGCAAATTGTTATGAAAGTTGGTATGGGTCTTTGGGACCTGAACGGGCTCAAAGTTTTGTCGTAGTGCCAACTTTTGGTCAAACGTTATAACGATATTTCTAAAAATGCTAATAACTTTTGACTAATTTTGCCTATTGCTATAAAACTGGTCTTGATACATTCCTTGGGTTGTCCTGAAAATAACGATACCAATTATGCCTTAATTAACTGAACTTCCTGTCCACCATCTAACCTTAAGTTGAAAACCTACTTTTTCAAACTCCTCCTACATCATTTTGCTGATTTGCACCAAATTTGACTAAGATCATCTTCAGACCATGCTGACAAAAAGTTCTTGAATTTGTGTCGATACGTGTAACAGTTTTTGTTTACTGCAACAACAAATGTTGTATCTCTGCGGTAGTTAAAGATAATGACACCAAATTTTAAACCATTGTCGCCTCAGACTGAGCACACCATAAAAATTGGTCAAGAGTTTTAAGACATTCATTAGCCATTAATAATGAAACTTACCAATTTGGTAATAACGTTTGACTGCATATGCTTATTTTGATGAAATTGGTCTCAAATTATTCATTGGGTCATGACGACAACACAGATGCCAATTATGCCATAATCTGCTTACTGCCAACTTCCTGTCTACCTATTTGATTTTTTTCAAACCATTCTTTTTTTTTTAACTCCTCATAGACCGTTGATCCAATCCTTACCAAATTTGACTTGGATCATCTTCAGACCATGTAGACCAAAAGTTATGGCATTCATGTCGATAGATAAAAACTGTTGTCATTTAGCATATGCGCAAACTTGATTTACTGCTGCCAGATGACATTATAGGCTGAATCACTGCAATGGTTTGATGTAATTTGGTTACATTAGGTTGGTTTCAATACTTCAGTCTGCACCACCTTCTGGGTAGAATTGACAAACAATTAAGTTCTATCAATGAAAATTATTACATTTTTGAATAGTTTTGTCTATTGCCATGAGACTGTTCTTGCAGATTCCTTGTATCATACAGAGAACATTGATGTAATTTATTCCCTAATTGACACCACTTCCTGTCCACCATATTAAAATAGTTTAAAATCTGTTGTTTTGAACTGTCTATAGACCGTTAGCCCAATTTCTACCAAATTTGGCTTAGACTATGATGCCAAAAAGTTATAGAATTTTCCAGTTGCTCTGTAGCTTGTTGCCTTGCTTGTTTATAATGTGAGGGCTGGGCTGCTTGGCCCCGATAATTGCTGCTTGCATCTATATTTATTATTATTATTATTATTATTTACATATACACTCATGTATCTGTACCTACTGTAACATGAATATATATTTTTGTTTTTTGGGGAACTTTCACTTTAATTTCACTGCAGTCCATAGCAAAATAGTATATTTTTTAGACATATAAATGGTTATTTTAAACCAAAAAAAAAGTAGTGGCTGATTCAGAAATTAGCTCAATCTTCTTTGTTAAACCGTTAAATTGTTTCAGAAATCACACTAAACATTAAAATGTGACTGCTTCTTATCTTGACCCAAAAAAACTCACAGCTTCAAGTGATCTAATCAGGAAGAATTTAAAGTTAATGACTCACTGATCCATTCAGAGCAAGTCTCCAGTAAGCGGAGACTTTTTGTGTCTGCAATTGATAGTGTGAAATATTAGTTACTAATACTCAGTATAAGGATTTACTATTCAAACATGTAGCCTCTTTTTTATATTTTAAGCGATTTAGTATAATCTATTATTTACACTTAATTGAATTATCATTAATTATCAGTATGATTGTCAGCATATGACAAGATTTGGTATCAAAACAAAACATTTTCTTGGAAAATAAATAACCATCAGTGATCAATAAGTACTTTTACTTTTAATAGCAATAATAACCTTTGTACTTAGATTGTATAATTTATACTGAATAATATTTAATCATGATATTTTATACTTTTACCCAAGTGCTTGGCTTGTGTTGTTTGTTTATCATTGGAATATTTCTTTATTCATTTGAATCATTGGTAACACTTTTCATTAGGTTTAGTTAATGTTAGTTAATTTATTCACTAACATGAACACACTATGATCAATACATTTATTACAGTGTTTATTAATTGTTGCTAATGTTAATTAATTGAAAAAAATGTGTTCACTGTTAGTTCATGTTATCCAACAGTGAAGTAGCTAACGTTAACATGCACTATGATTTACAAATTCCGTTCAAGCATTGTTCAGTGTTAGTTCATGTTAGTAAATAAATTAACTAACGTTAACTAGTGAAACCTTATTGTAAAGTGTGACTGAATCATTTAATTCAGATTGTCCAGCAAATAGAATTATAATCTTACAGACACACTAAATGTTGCTGTTAGCAGACACCACCGATATCACCACTGCAAACTACTATGATCCATCTTTAACCTCGACTTCCCTTCCTCAGTGATCTATTGCTACCAAGCATTAATGCATCAGTCTTCACCAATTTTGTATGCACTGCAAAATGAAGCACTTCAGCAGATATCAGGCCTCTTTCCATTCTCGGGTCAAATTAAATTGATCTTCACTAGGCTTTTTAAAGTCATTATCCAGTGGGCGACACGCAAGACCTCACTCCGTCAAGCGTTGTGTGCTGACAGAGGATGAGGAATACCTGCCCTGTGGCTGAGAGCATTATCAGGAGACTTGAAGGCTTCCTTAAGCAGCACGCAGCACATTCCCACCCACATTAGTTATTTAAACGTTGTCCAGCCTCATTATGTGCTGAACAGATCCAGGATTTGGCAATAATACAGCTAGCAGTGCAGGATAAAGATAACACTATACCATAAGAGGAAAAATACTTATATAAACTGGATATATACATATCAGAATCGAAGTTAATTAGATGCCAACGCAGTGAGTCCTTTAGACCTCTTCTGAATTTGATTAATGAATGCCTAAACACACACAACTTTTGTTTCAAAGTGAAAAAAAGAAAAGCATTAGCTCAGTAATGTATTGCTGAGTCTCAAAATCTAATCAGCAGTGTTCTCAGGATCCAAGTAGAAGAAATATTGTCGAGTGTGTTTTTTCGCTGTGAATTTCTTTAATAAAGACATTTAAGTGGGCCCAAATGAGCACATATATGGCCTCCTGTTGAGAAATTGTTTCTATATATAAGCAGGCTTCCCATATTTTAAACCAATTGTTCTTACAAATTAAAAATGTGCATCTGATTTATACTCTGACTCTGGGAGGAAGGCCTATTTTTTGAATCATTCATTATGTTTCGTTAGCTTTAAAAGTCTACCTTCTCACGTATTAATTGATGCCAAGAATACAATTATATTTAGCACTGATATAACGTTCACGCTGCAAGAGATTTTATATAGAAAGTCAAAGGAGCTATTTGGTTGGCCTTTATGTATCAGCTTGATACTTTCTTCAAAAGAATAACTTTATTGTTGTTGACTTGTAGACTTGGCAAGCAATTGTTTTAAAATAGCTTTCCAATACTGATGCTAAGCCAATAAAAAGAACCATATAGGTAAGCTAATTATTT
>CAIGQW010000952.1:779077-809503 GCA_903798125.1 Danio choprae
ATATATACAGTAGTCAACATTTTAAGTTGTGCTAAAACAAGAATGGCAGTTCCATTTAGGAAAGAAAGATTTTAATCCATTTCAAATGTTTACTACTGTATATGCAATAATGTATTGTAGTATTTTCAATTATCATTTATTTCTGAGATAGCAAAGCTAAAAATCCAGCCAGCATATTATGAGCAATTATGAGCAATTTCATTATTAGCTATAATTACTACACTGTATATGTTTAAAACAGCTATGAAGCAGTACTGCTTTATTATTTTCAGATGTTCCCCTAGGATTCTTTGATCAATATGAACAACGTACGTTTAAAAAGGAAATATTTGACATTATACATAATTGTATCTCTGCTGCATAAAACAACACTACCATGCTCACCCATTCCGGACAAAATCATATTGGGAACAATGCCAAAAGGTTTTTAGTTTTTTTTGCCTCCAAAAACAGTCAAAAACAGACTTATACCTTTGTCCTTGCACATTTTTTTCAACACCTTGTTGTTTATATCTATGTTTGTAATGTTGTGATTTATCGCATAGTTGATTGGTTTGAGCTTTATATGAAAGAATATGCGGAAATCCCTATGGAGAAATGAATGGTAAAAATACTTTGAGAACCAAGGCTACTGGGGGAAAAAAAGTATTGTCACTGTATGGCTATATTTCTAGCATTTTACTGCATGCCCAAGCTTATCAGTCTTGCAACACTGTTGCAACTCACATGCATTAGCTCTGTTTCACTTTAATGGCTTGACACAGAGGCACAAACAGGCTGTATGAGAAAATATGGCTCTTAGTAATAGGGTCATAACTGAGCACAGCTTTCCTATTCTCTCTGCTCAAATTAGCCACACTGTGATAGCAGGTTAAAAAAAAAGAGTGTGAGCACCCCAGACATCCCACATGAAATAAAATGCGTGTGTAATGAGGATGTTGCATATTCATCTCACAGGTTTGTCAATGTAAGCCAGCAGATAAGGTGGCGTTATCACCGGGCAGCAATAGCAACCCGTGTCAAGGTCTTTTTGAGAAGTCATTTATAACCTGCCAAACGCCGCCTCCGCCTGCGGTATTTGCAAGTGGACCAGGTCATGAAACGGGGTAACCAACCTGCCCGGTGTTCCCTGCTAATTTGGACTTCACCCACCAGGGATGTGTGTGCCCCTGTAGTATTCATATTTGGACATTACAGCTTTGTATAGCACTCTGACAGACTGAGGGTCTGACGCAAACTAATGCAATGATTTGTAAACCAAGCCTCTCTTCATTATAGCACCAATTGGTTGGTTCAATACAGCGCTGACAGATTGATAAGATTATCAAGACTTAATTAAAGTGGGCCTGAGGGGAAAACTCTATAACATTAACCAAACAAACAAAACTGACGACTTGTGACATGCTGAAAGAAAATGTGACATCGATCAACCATGTTTAATGACAAAGATAAATCTGTTCCATCTTCTAGCGGGGCCTAATCTAGTTTTAATCAAGGGTGGATTATTAGTGGGCCAATGAGACCAGTGTCTTGGGGCCTCTGATGCCCTTTGAGGCCCCAAACAAACAACAGCAGATTCAATGTAATCTCACAGCAATTCGTAACTTTTTGTCTGTTTGAACAGAGCATATTTAGGCCACACCCACATCAGGCAGAAAGCAATGTAACCCTCTCCGTTGACTTGCTATTGCGGGAAGCTGCCTACAAAAAAAAAGTATATATATATATATATATATATATATATAAATAAGTTGCTACGTGACAAGGTATACAGTAGACAAGCTAAAATAAAAACAAGTTTTATAAGCTGTCGACTTCTAAAAACGAGTGTTAAAGGACAAAGGAACTGGTGGGTGTGGCTTTCAGGTAATGATGTGTTACACTCTGCCTCTATGGCTGCGTTCCACTCCACTTTTAGACACACACTCACAAACTTCCATTCCCTTGTTTCCTTGTGGGAATCCACATCACCATTTTAAAGAGCGTTCCACTTCATCAAGTGAATGAAGGAAGCTTACATACCCTCGATCCCTCGATTTTTACAGAGGGAGCGACTCGGCTTCATATGTCCACTCCATCACCTATAAGTTCCAGAATTCAATGCAATAGTGACGGGATAACAGTATACAGTAGTTCCCAAGTGCTCAAGGGTTTAGAAAATTAAAGTTAAACTCATTCAGATGTTCCGCCATTAGTAGACACTTGTGTGAAGTGATCATTGACGTACATCCAAGGGAATGAGACAAAGGGAAACTAGTGAGTGAAGGGCATACAAAATTAGACTGGAATGCAGTCTATGAGATGTAGGGTTGGGGTGGAGTTTAAGGACAAGCCTCCTATTAAAAAGCATGTGCATTCCTACAAATTAGCCACTTTTCTGATGTTAAATAATTACATTTTCTTATGGGCTACCTAACACTGATATGCACTGATGAAGAGCACCTGAAAATAGGCAGTTCTTCGACCCTACAACTTCGACCCTACTTCAAAGTGAAAAGGAAAACAAACTGATGCGATGTCAATGCAAGCTTAATGGAAGATGTTTTGAATAGCTTTCCAAAGCATACTTTTCATAAAAGTTTGCTCTGGCTGCTGATCACTGCCATAACGATTATGTGATGTTATGCAAAAATATACTGTATTTATTCTCTTCAGACTGTTAAGTTCAGCATACAAATCAAAGTTGAATCAAAGTCATCATGTCAAAAGTGACATGTTAAAGTACATCCAGTAAAGTGTAATCCAGTCTATTGTATGAAATGATTCAAATAAATAATTTAAATAATTTTGATTAACCTGAATCAAATAACTCAAACTTTGTGTTTTTTGTGGTAATTTTTGTGGTAATTCACGTTTACACATTTCTCCCATTAATCATTTTCTTCATTTACAGCTTTGTTGTTTATCTATAAAATGACTAAAAGTGGTAAAAGTAACCACATTGCTCTACGAAAACTTAAAATATTATATTAGTTGATTTAGTAATGTGCATCACAGAAATGTGAAAGAAATGTATTTTGGGTTTTCACATTACTGTTTAATCGTGTGCCAGTGTACTTCCAAACTGTGCAAAAAAACTAATTAAGAAATGTTTATTCATGGCCGCCTTCATAAGCTGAACCCTTTATTGCACTTCTTCTATTTTCCATCTTTTTCCAGTGTATCAAGCACATGACATGTTCATTTTCATAACTGCACATTTATATCGGTTTATTAGCATATCTGTGATAAAAATTCCTCATTATTTGAGCACTGCATCTCATAATTGCTTCAGGCACACTTTGAACCATAATCCGATAACAAATATGCTTAAAACATTTCAGGAATATTTTGTTTATTTTGCTGACTAATATTTAAGACTCCTGACCTCAAATCTAGTCTTATGTTGCACAGGTAGAAAGCCAAAAATACACAGTATAGTTTTTTCTTTCTTTCTTTCTTTTTCAAAACTATAAATATATAAAAAATTAATAACTATATAAAACCATATTGTTACTAATAATATGCTATGCTAAGAACTTAAAATGGCGACGTGATGGTGCAGTGGGTAGCACAATCGCCTCACAGCAAGAAGGTCGCTGGTTCGACCCTCGGCTGGGTCAGTTGGCATTTCTGTGTGGAGTTTGCATGTTCTCTCCGTGTTCGCGTGGGTTTCCTCCGGGTGCTCCGGTTTTCCCCACAAGTCCAAAGACTACAGGTGAATTGGATAAACTAAATTGTCCGTAGTGTATGTGTGTGAATGGGTGTGTATGGGGACGCTGTGGCGACCCCAGATTAATAAAGGGACTAAGCCGAAAAGAAAATGAATGAATGAAGAACTTAAAATTGGACAATTTTAAAAGTATTTATCTCAATATTTAGATTTTGTAATCTTTCAGAATCCAGACATTATAGTTGTATCTTTGCCAGTTATTGTTCTATCCTAACAGACCATACATCAATAGTAAGCTTATTTATTCAGCTTTCATGTGATGTATAAATAAAAATTAAGTTTTCCTGAAATCAACATTCATGACTAGTTTTGTGGGTCACAGGGTCACTGCCTTTGAAAATCAAGTTACCATATAAGCAATACCTCACCTTTTCCATTCAAAAAAGTGAATTCTTTTTCCTCATTAACCCGAAAAAGAGGACCGTACCTCTTAAAGCATCATAGGCAGGAAAATATTCAGAAAATGCAGTTCACAAAAATACGAACAAGCCAAGAATATAAAGCTGAGGAACTTTGAAAACAAGCCTGAAGAAGCGCATCCCAACAACATCTTTTCTCTTTCTTTTAGGAATTTACTGTCATGTTTGCCTGCCAAAGTTGCAGGCGGAATAACAATTGCAGGAGGGCAATTACTGTCAGTAAGGGGATAGACGCTTCTCCGATAAGTTCGGCTGTCACATTTAAAGCGACAGCCATTCAGCTTCCCCTGATAAGTGGCAAACGATATTGTCATCATTAAGTTTTAATGGATATGAGGTTATGCGCTTCCAGCTGCAAGAACAAGAATAATGCTGAGAGGGGAGAAATAAAAAAAACATGGTTGGCAAACAACACTGCCAAGTCGAAAACTGTTAAATGGACCCCGCGTGCCATCTAGCCTTGGCTGATTTTCATCAAAGATGTCCCTGTACAGTTTGTGTGTAGGCCTCATTTGAGTTATAGCCAGACATGCATTTTCAATAGCAACGTTTTATGGTGCTGTGCTCTTCATCACTCTTCATATCAAAGTACCAGAAAACTGAGAAAAACTGAGTTAGCATGTTTTTTTTTTTCTCCTTTATAAGTTGTGAGATGGGACCGGGCTGAAGTTTGTTCTCTGTGATATGTGTGTATGAAAAGTGCATGTTGTAGAGATCAGAACGGCTTGTTCTCTTTATAATTTATCTCAGCAGGAGTTGAGTTTGTTCCTTGCTTTGTGTAATGACAAGTGCCACTGCTCACAACATTTTCAACAACCGCTTTCAGTAGATAAGAAGAACCATTTCGAAGCATATAGTATCTCATAATCAATGCCTCAGGGCTCACTTCATTTCCATCTTCTTCTTTTTTTTTCCATCTGGAAACCTGCGTCTCCACCATGCAGTGTGGTACATGAAAAATGTAATTTACAAGGCAAATGATTTGAACCGCAAATGCACGTTATCCATCTTGAAAGTTTTTGAAAAATTCCAGTGCAATGATGTACAGCAACTTAAGTATATCATTTTGAATATGGCCTTATAAAAATACATTTTGTAAAATATTAAATTGTGCAAGCTTCATGGTTTCAATTTATTATATGCATACAGTACATACAAGGGTTGGATTTAGGCCTGGATTTAGATCCCATTAATTCATTTTTATGGTGTCGAGCCTCCTTTTGTGGCTAATAATAAGCATTCATTTTCTTGGAAATGACAGCTAAATGTCCTGCACAGTGGCCAGAGGGATTTTGAGCCATTTTTCTTGCAGAATAGTGGCCAGGTCACTACGCAATGCTGGTGGAGTAAAATGTTTCCTGACTTGCTTCTTCAAAACACCCCAAAGTGTCTCAATAATATTTAGTTCTGGTGACTGTGCAGGCCATAGAAAATGTTTAACTTCACTTTCATGTTCATCAAACCACTCTGTCACCAGTCTTGCATTGTGTATTGGTGCATAATCATCTTGATACACAGCACCACTTTCAGAATACAATGTTTGAACCATTGGGTGCACATAGTCCTCCAGAATGGTTTGTAGTCCTTGGCAGCCCATCTAGCACAATAATTGGGCCTATAGAGAATGCCGTGATATTGCAGCCCAAACCTTCACTGATCCACCCCCTTGCTTTATTCTGGGTATGCAACAGTCTGGGTGGTACACTTCTTTTGGGCTTCTCCACACTATAACTCTCCTGGATGTGGGAATAACAATGAATGTGGACTCATCAGAAAACAATACATGTTTCACATTGTCCACAGCCCAAGATTTTCATTCCTGGCACCATTGAAACTGAAATTTGTCATTGGCATGAGTGACCAAAGGTTTGGCTATAGCAGCCCGGCCATGTATATTGACCCTGTGGAGCTCCTGACAAAAAGTTTTGGTGGAAACAGTAAAGTTGAGGTGCACATTTAATTTTGCCGTGAGTTGGGCAGCTGCGGTTCTGTTTTTTTGGATACAATCCGGGTTACTACAGTTACTCCTGTTGGATGTGGTTTGTCCTTTTTGGTAGTATGCTGACATTACCCTGAATACCGTGGCTCTTAATACTTAAGACTTGCTGTCTTAGTCACAGATGCTCTAGCGAGACCCGTACCAACAATTTGTCCTCTTTTTTATGTCACTCATAACGTTGTGTGCATTGCAAAATTTTAAGCAAAAATATGCTATTAGACAGACAGGCAGGCAAACAGACATACAGAGGATCAGCATGTGTAAAACTTTTTCTGTAAACCCCATAAACGATTGTGCACATAAATTCCAGTAGACTGGTTTCTAAAATACTCAGACCAGCTCATCTAAAACCAACAACCATGCCAAGTTACTTAAATCACCTTTTTTCTTCATTCTGATGCTAAGTTTGAGTTTCAGCAGATCAACTTAATCACAAATACATGTCTAAGTGCACTGAGTTATTCATTCATTCATTTTCTTTTCAGCTTAGTCCCTTTATTAATCTGGGGTCGCCACAGGGGAATGAACCGCCAACTTATCCAGCATATGTTTTACACAGCGGATTCCCTTCCAGCTGCAACCCATCACTGGGAAACATCCACACACACTCATTCACACACACATACACTATGGACAATTTAGTCTACCCAATTCACCTATACCGCATGTCTTTGGACTTGTGGGGGAAACCGGAGCACCCGGAGGAAACCCATGCCAACACGGGGAGAACATGCAAACTCCACACAGAATTGCCAACTGACCCAGCCGAGGCTCGAACCAGCGACATTCTTGTTGTGAGGTGATCCTCCTACCCACTGCGCCACCGTGCAGCCTGCACTGAGTTATTGCTATATTATTTGCTGCTTATTTCCAGCATTTAAAGTGTCCGGTGGCTGTACACACATACTGGCTTTTCAAGTCATGTTAAAGCAGTCTGTTTAGATATTTTATTTCCTAATAAGAGTGGGTACGGCAATTGTAAATGAGGTAAGAACATGTTATGTCATACATACTGCAAATGTTTTTGCTTCTGTGCGTAACCTCTTTAACCTCATTCAGCTGCTGATCATTGTGAACTCTGGTTTTGAACGATGTAGGTTTAGCAAATGATCACAGAAACCTTAGGAGAACTGCATCTACCAGAACGTGACCCTAGATCCAGTCAACTCATTCTTAAAGTGACTACTTACAATTCAGAAAACCCAGTGGAAATGTGTTCTACCGCACCGACAGATTAGATCATTAATGGGCACACTGTGAGCTCTCTGACTACGGAGATAAACAATTCTGCTTTTCCATAGGAGCTGTCTAAACGTATTTATTTATTTGTTTCTTGTGCAAAGCAAAGGTACATTATACTACTTTTTTGTTTCAAATGGAACAAACTATTTGGATACAAGCAATGACATTTGCGGAAATGTAGACACTGTGCCGATGCTAGGTAATGAAATGTCTGAAAAACATCAGGAAACTCATGGACTCTGTGAAAATGTTGTGTCATGATCTCCCCATGGAACAGCGTGGATGTGTCCTCCCACTTCTTTTTATCTTGCTAAGAGGGAAATCTTATATGGTTTTTTTGTTTTTTGCAAGACAGGTTGTGACTACCCACCCATTAGAGAATACATTGCTTTTGAAGTGCTGTATGGTGAACTGTAGCATGAAGCGTATCAAAGCGAAGTTTGCAGTTGTCAGAGTATGGGTTAAATTAAAGACTGCTCCATTTGAATGTGTTTCTTTTTGCAGCTTGTTGTCAGTGCTAACAAAATTGTTCTCGTTTGTGTTGTTATTTTCTTTATTTTTTCTTTTTCCCCCATGGGAAGTACAGGTCCAATGCTTTATAGAACAATAAATGGGCAAAAGTTGTGTATAATAATGCCTGCAGAGTTCTTTAGTTGTGGGAAAATTATATTTCTTTCAAGAAACAAAACAAATAAAAGTGCATTTCCTTCTTTTAAACTATGGTTTGCTTTTTGACAGTTTACTACAAAAGCATACATACTGTATAAAAATAACAAACATACATTTAAATCTCAAGAATGAATCTCACGAAAATATATTAGCATTATATTTTTTGAGGATTATTTTAATTAAACATAATTAGTATAGATGTTCATATATAAACCTAAATTATTGTAATTTATGAATACTTTTTGTGAAATACACATTTAAGTTTGCTACTTGCTGTAATATATCAGCACTTTGCACATAATAGATACGAAGTGAAAGCACTTTAAAAGATCAAAGTGTAAAAAGTGTGTTCAATTGATATGTAATTTAAACCTTACTAAAATATGTAATGGAGGAAAATGCAATTAAAGACAATCCAAGTGTCCTACTACACTGTGTCATATAGACAGTATCACATGGAGAGTCTCTGGAATAACCTAAAATATTATTTTAAAGAGTGAGGGCATTTTAGGAGATTATGCTTCAAAACTCATCCATAAAGGTCTATTCATACTGTAATATGATGCAATATGACCAAAAAATTGTCACTTGATTTTTCACAATACATCACTTCTGGTTGGAAAGAGGGACTTATTAGTGGTGCTGTATTTAGAACTTAGCTAATGTCATACTTCTGAAGGATTTAGTACATAAATACATTCAGTTACTCCCCAGCACAGTAGGATACACTTTCAGGAGTGTCCTGGGACAGCACAGTTCTCAATATTCATGAAAGTCTTGAATTAACTTTGTGACCCAGATGTAAAAGAATCCCAATCACCGAATTACTTTTTTCCTGCATATAAAAGTGCAGTTTTATTTGAAGTTACTTGCCAAAGCCTCTTTACTGACAATTTCTGTATTAACATTTCATTCAACTTTTCTGAATTAAAATCCTGTCAAATGCAAGACTGGGGCAAAAGTCATGAGGAATGAATGCACAACACACTGGTCAGGGCCAGTCTAGACTACTAAATAGGATATTTCACCTTCAAAAACAGTCATAGCTGCCGTATTGAAATGTCATTCTAAACCGAAGTGCTTCAACCTGGCCACTTCGATGGGCCCTTTGGAATGAAACATTTTGAAGGATACAACTGATGGACACACCATGATCCTTTGCACAGGGAAGGTGCTTGGTGTCAAATAGCACATTCCATTAGAAAGGGATCATCCTTATGTCCTAATCCCTTCGAAGATGCCACTTCGGAGGGTAATCCCTTCAAATGGATTAGGGCACAGGGATGAGCCCTTCAGAATGGAACGCACTAGTCTGTTGCTACCCTAGGAAAATTTAACACTTGTGTCGAATAATATGCACTTTATGCTAATGTTAACTATAGACCAGTAGGTTTGTCTATGGAGATGTAATTTAAAGAACTTACATTTTATATGGAATAAAGCTTTAATAAACTTACATTTATTTTTCATGAAATAAAATTAAATAAAAAAAGCAATTTTTACAACATTTACAGTGTCAATTTTAAAATGAAATCACAATAGCATAGAGATTCAAAGTGATAGACTCGTAGTTACGAGTGAGTTACTCGTAGATTACACTAGCTGTACCCAATACTATAACAACAGGATGTTCAAATATAACTTTTGACAAACTCAAAACATATACTAAAATAACCATTCAGAAAATTAGATGCAATTTGTGATCAACCGCTCAGTACATTAATTGAAAAAGATTCAGTCAGAAAAGAGAAACAGTGTGTTGAATTTCAAATATTAAAATTGTGCGCAGCCATTTAATTAGTTTGGTTCGATTGAGACTGAATCGATTCACTGAAGAACCTATTTGATTCCAAGTTCTAGAAAATGTGTAAAAAACCAAGGGAAAAAAATAGCTTATCCTCCTTCAAAAAAAAACATTATTTGGGTCATCTTTCAAAGGAAAAACACTTTAATTCTATTTTCACAAAGTTAGCAGATAATCAGAATTGCCCTACCCCATTCCTGGTTCACATCAGCATTCATCTCATTTGAGTTGGCTTGCCATCTTGAATCACCTTTATACAAAATCCAAAGAAAATTAAATTAAATGTGTGTATATATATATTGTATTTTTTGCTGCTGTTCATCTCTTTGAACTCTACATGTGAAAACAACATGGCTCTCCCTGTTACCACATGATGGGGTGGGCTCCCACTTAACCTAAACTTGATTGGTTGATCACAGAAATTCATTCATTTTCATTTCGGCTTAGTCCCTTTATTAATCTGGGGTCGCCACAGCGGAATGAACCGCCAACTTATCCAGCATATGTTTTACGCAGCGGATGCCCTTCCAGCTGCAACCCATCTCTAGGAAACATCCATACACACCCATTCACACTCATACATTACGGGCAATTTAGCTTACCCAATTCACCTATACCGCATGTCTTTGGACTTGTGGGGGAAACCGGAGCACCCGGAGGAAACCCACGCCAACACAGGGAGAACATGCAAACTCCACTGATCACAGAAATGTCAATCAATTTACTTGTATACAATCTTTTAGATTTTATAATTTTTCTCACATCATATACTAAATTCTGGTTAGACAAACAAAAAATGGGGCAGCACGGTGGCACAGTGGGTAGCACATTTTCCTCACAGCAAGAAGGTCGATGGTTCGAGCCTCGGCTGGGTCAGTTGGCATTTCTGTGTGGAGTTTGCATGTTGTCCCCGTGTTTGCGTGGGTTTCCTCCGGGTGCTCCGGTTTCCCCCACAAGTCCAAAAACATGTGGTATAGGTGAATTGGGTAAGCTAAATTGTCCGTAGTGTATGTGTGTGAATGAGTGTGTATAAAAGTTTGGATTGAGTTGTATGGATGTTTCCCAGTGATGGGTTGCAGCTGGAAGGGCATCCGCTGCGTAAAACATATGCTGGATAAGTTGCCGGTTCATTCCGCTGTGGCGACCCCAGATTAATAAAGGGACTAAGCTGAAAAGAAAATCAATGAATGAATGAAACAAAAAAATGTTTTAGCTGTGGCTGAAATCAGTCACTTAATCACACAGTTATTATAGGTCACACTTTATTTTAATGTACAATACACACTATTAACAAACCATTAATTAGGACCTAATAAACTACTAATTTGTTGCTTAAAATATCTTAATTTGTGTTCTAAAGATGAGCAAAGGTCTCAGAGGTTTGGAACAACTTGAGGTTGAGTGAGTAATTCATAACTGCATTTAACTAAAATGAATTAACCCTTTAAAGACGTGACGTGAAAGAAGTTTATCCAATCCATGAAGCCAATAAGCCAAGCTATCATGTTCACAAATACCAGGCTAATAAAACCTGAATCACTTTTAGCTCACAGCCCCAAGCGACAGGTTTGGCAAGCATCTATTAAAATCAAATTAACGGTTTATGTGGAACTGCTTTATCTAAAGCATTTCCATAGCAAAGCAATACTGCAACAAAAAGCTCTGTTCCAACTGATAACACATCCAACTTTGCTTTTGAAAGATCTGCCGGTGCGTCCTGTCACCACAGCTTTAAAGCAACCCACACTTTTTAATGAGAATGTGCGATTCTATCGCAGGTAATTAAAAATTTGCCAATCTAATTCATCCAATACAATGCTGTTGACTAAATTAAAAACTAAAAGGGGAGCCACGCTAATATTGTGCAGGAGACTCTGAGGGCTAAGAGAAGTGGATAAGTTCAAATAAACAAACCTTTTGGTGCACTGAATTGGTAAAATGTCTCATTTAAAAGTAGATGAAGATAGAGTCACGCTTGAGAAAGGAAATGTTAGCAGGTTGGTTAAAAAATACCCACTTAATCATTGTCCGTTCCAAATTGTTACCCACTTACCTTGTCAGAGTTGGGAGGGAGTAAAAAGCTCCATCCAAACGAGCACATCAAAACATGATACCCTGTCTAATGTCTCATTTTATGGACTAATTATGGTTTTGTTTTAATAACGCTCTCATCCGGCTTTTCTCAATGCTGGTATCTCTCTGCATCAGAGCATTTTAATAATGGAGAATAGCCTGATTAAAATGTCCCGATTTCCCCATGACATTTTCATGCATTAAGATGGCTCTTCTGTTTAATTTGAAGGGAGTGCCAGTACTGCAGTCGACTCACAGCGCTGTTAAATTAAATGCTTGCGGGTGTTATTAAAGCATTGTTCACGTTTTCTGCAGGTTTAACAGATAAATGACAAAGTGTAAGCCTGCCTTTCTCACACACAAACTCACATACTTTGTCCTGCTCAGTGAAAATCAAACATCAATCTTGGGATGTCACAAGCAACCTTGCTGGATTCTGGCTTTTGATTTATTGCAGGTTTCAGTTTAAATGCTCCTGAAGGGGGATGTTAAAAGAGTAAAGCAGATGCCATATTTTTTGTGCCAGAACGTTCTTTTCCTTCACTGAGCCTTTTATATTTTGTCATTTACCATAAATATTTTGCAATCAGTCACTTTAAAAAAAAAAAAAAACATTTGATTTTGTACATGTATAGTATGCATTTTCACATGGTCACTGTGTAGAGGAAATTTATAGAAGTGCATGAAACCTGACAATCTATTCGTAAAGCTCTGCACCATTATCAAACACAAACAACACTTCACAGATCATTTACACAAGTCATTAGGTTTAAAAGCCAGGTCAAATGGATTTTCGAAAAAAGTATCTTTTTTGCAGTTTGTAACATAGCTTTCTTTTAATGTAAACAATCTGTAAAGTTGTTGATCAAATAGGTGCATGAAATCAAAGATGTTGTTTATGAAAATAAAGAGTCAGCTCTGAATCGCCTTGATGAGTCATTATATAGTCAACCCTTTTGCCTGCTACCGATCTATGTCAACACTATAAACACATTTTCATAATCCCTACCTGCCCAATTATAGAGTTATGAATTACCAATTATGGTACCAAAACAAATGACTAAGAACTTTAATGGTAATGAATGTTTTGGGGCCTCACGGTGGCGCAGTGGATAGCACGTTCGCCTCACAGCAAGAAGGTCGCTGGTTCGAGCCTCGGCTGGGTCAGTTGGCGTTTTTGTGTGGAGTTTTCATGTTCTCCCTGTGTTGGCGTGGGTTTCCTCCGGGTGCTCCGGTTTCCCCCACAAGTCCAAAGACATGTGCTACAGGTGAATTGGGTAAGCTAAATTGTCCGTAGTGTATGATTGTGAATGGGTGTGTATAAATGTTTCCCAGAGATGGGTTGCAGCTGGAAGGGCATCTGCTGCGTAAAACATATGCTGGATAAGTTGGCGGTTCATTCCTCTGTGGCGACCCCAGATTAATAAAGGGACTAAGCCGAAATGAAAATGAATGAATGAATGAATGTTTTGATGTTGGATGTACAACACGCTTTCAGTTATGAAAACGCGAGATGCACCGCACTGCATTTTTGTTTTTGTTGACTTTAGAAAAGATTGTTTTCAAATGAATGCTGTGCATTTTATGATGCTAGGAAACCACATTGTACCAACTGTCTTGATGCTCAGGTGCTTTTACTGTACAGTTGACTTTTTCCAACTGCAGGCACACAGAGCGCGCTAGGCACAGCAGGCAAATATGAGACACAAGCAGGACACTTAACATAAACACCACACAAAACACTTGATGCCAATGGAAAACTCTTTTAAAATGGTGCCTCACCACAAGAAACACATTTAGTGTGATCAGGGCCTGAACATCATGCATCACTCTCAAGAAACACATACATACATTATATATATACACATGTATATGTATATATCGTCACCCACCAGACTTCTACTCGTGTGATATTGCATTTATACAACAGTTCGACGGCATAATCATGTATATAAAAAAGAAAATCAAACACAGAGAGTCTAAAAACCCTTTTGTACGAGGAACTACTTTCTTCTGCCATTCATTCACATCTGCAGCTGACGTCAGAACAGCAGAAGCTGTTACTTATTCACCAACGTCACTTTAGAGCTAGTGTTTGAATGATTCTCCTGCATGATGTGTAAAGTGATAACAAAACAGATAATTTTGCTGACATTTTAATATTATGAGGCTGAACCAATGCATGAAATGCCATTAGTCTATAGAGATATCTCCCTACAGTATTACAGTCTTCAGTTCTTCTGTTGCAATCGGGAGATCACAATAATTAACCCCGAAAAAAAGCAGCGAAATCACTACCAGATTGCTGTTGTTTGCAATAAGGAAAAACGCTAAACACATGCAGGCATTTCTTCTTTCTTTCTGTGTACTGAACTAGTCTGCAGTAGCGAAAAACAGGAGACTCATTAGAAACAGATGGCCAACCAAAAAGTAACTCAAAGGAGTCCAACATACAAAAGAGAGATCGACTTTAGAAAGTCACTTACCAGTTTTATAATGATTTAGTTTAAAATTACGCTGGGTTATTCCTCCTCTAAGGGCTTATTATGTGATCTCTGTCGCCATCTTCTGGATGGACAACGTTAACCGTCTTTGCTCTGCTCAGACAGGCTAATGGCTGTTGACGCTCTGTCTCTCAGAATGTATAAAAAATTTAAAATAGGCATTATCCTTATAAATAAACTGCATAGTTGCAATCTAATCAACTATATTCTTGACTAAAAAAGCCTCAAAATGTTGTCGTCCAACAGCAGCAATATTTGTCAAAATGTAGTGTCCTCTGCTTGTTGCTGTATGTGGACGGAGTAAAACAAGGATGAAGGGTGAAGAGGCTGGTCGAGTGCTGTTACAGGCAGAATATCACATGGCAAGAACCAGACAGAACTGTTGTATATATATATGTGCGAAATGAACGCACTCCAAACATGTATGTTATTCTGCAGAAAACAAAACAATGGCTCTCATTCACTACCATGCATATACCCACAAATTTGTGAAATGTGTGTGAAAATGGATGTATTTTTTTTTTTCAATAAATCATGGTTCATCAGAACTTAGTACTTGGATTTATTCTAACTGTATTGAAAAATTTACTTATACCACACGTACGCAATAATCATGTATGCCCGAGACACTATAATGTAGAGAAAAACAAAACAGTATGCAATAGTGCAGTCAACTTGATCACATCAAATTTTAGTGCCATTCTAAAGTGCGTATCTGAAGTACATTAAAAGGATTTTTGAATGTGAGTGTAAAAATGTCACTGGAAGGTCACATGATAACAAGAAGGCAAATGTAGCACAAAGTAATATGCAATTTTGGTCGCAGCCGAGTCATTGTCTGTTTGAGTTAAAGGACTCTTATCTTGATGATTACCAATTCCATCTTCTTTCTAGGTTTCCTGGGTTTAGTTCCTATTTTATTTGTTTTGATGGTCATTTGTTACTATGCATGAAGGTTAATGTATGAAAGTCTGTTTAGTTTGCTGACTCTTGCCGTTGATGCTTCTTGTGTTTTGTGCTTTACATAAAAAGCCCTCCCTTCCAGCAACGCTGTGAGACATGCAGGGCAACCAATAACAGATAACCGTTTGATATTTTTTTTTTAAGTCAATAAAAGGTTGTTACAATAACCAAATTATGTGGAACCTCCTAATGTGTCATTCAAGATTAAAGGTTAAAGGCGTCCTATTTTATTTGAAGTTTATACAGCATGTAGTGTGCATGTTTGGGCATAAAACTAATATACAGTCCAGGCAAAAGGGAGAGTTTTTGTTGTTGTTGTGGTTTTTATCCCATTTCAAGACATAAATAAATAGATAATTTACAATATAGCATTGTTTTTCTGGTTTCTAATACATTAGAAGATATAAAATAAATTCCATCGACAGAAATTTGAATGTTTATTTTCTTTTTCAGTTCTGGGTGTTTTGTTTAAAAATGAATAAATAGGGAAGCAAATAAAAAGCCTGCAACTGAGGAAATTTACAACAACTTTAAGACTATAATTGTCCCAATGATGGACTAAACACATTTATATACTAGTGTATGAACTTTATATGGTTGTTTTGTCATTCAACACCCCTGGTAGAGGTGATAAAGCCACTAAAGGTGGTATTTGCTTAGTCAACTATTCAATGGTAGGCCTAGCTTTGCTTATATTAGGATTATTAATGTCCACCATTTAAAAAGAATGGAAAATAACTACAGTATTTATTGCTGTTTCAATAACCTGCTTATAGCCATTTGTTTGTAAGAATGTGAACACATACATAGCCCAGCTAGAACTAGAAATGAGGCATCATTTAGAAGAAAAAAAAAAAAAACCCAAACAAACATGGACACTGTTTAAAAATCACGTGATCATGATCTGTGATTAAGATAGTCAAAAATGTTCTGGCTACTTAAAAAAAAAAAACAAAAAAAAAACTGAAACTAAAGGGAACCACCACCTCCTTTTTTGCTCACATCTTAATGACAAAAAAAAATAATAAAGACTTTCTATACCTATCCAAACTTAAAGACACTTTTTTTTGCCCTTGGTTGCTTATAAAAAAATAGTTTTAGCAAGTGAAAGAGTCTGTGTTTTAGATGTTATACTGATAGTTTCATGACCCTCTGTTCGATCTAAAGTGCACAAGTGAGTAAGGATCATAATATTGTATTAGCAATCAAAATAATAAAATCACATATCTTTAGTGTAAACACTGATCAGTATGGTCAACAAAACAACAATGTTTTAGTAAATGGTGTGATTAGCTTTTTTTTCTTTGATGATGTTGGGCTCTAGGGTGTCCTGGTGCCCTAGGGCGGAGGTCAATGATCGACTTTGTGGTCGTATCATCTGATCTCCGACCGTATGTCTTGGACACTCGGGTAAAGAGAGGGGCAGAGCTGTCAACTGATCACCTCCTGGTGATGAGTTGGATCCGCTGGCAGGGGGGAAAGCTGGACAGGCCTGGTAGACCCAAGCGAATTGTGAGGGTCCTCTGGGAACGTCTGGCTGAACCTCAAGTTAGAGGGATTTTCAACTCTCACCTCCGGAAGAGCTTTGACCAGATCCCGAGGGAGGCTGGAGACATTGAGACCGAATGGTCCATGTTCTCCGACTCCATTGTTAACGCGGCCGTAAGGAGCTGTGGCCGTAAGGTCTGTGGTGCCTGTCGGGGCGGCAATCCACGAACCCGGTGGTGGACAGAAGTAAGTAAGGGATGCCGTCAAGCTGAAGAAGGAGTCCTACAGGGCTTGGTTGGCTTGCAGGACTCCCGAGGCAGCTGATGGGTACCGACGGGCCAAGCGTGCTGCAGCCCGGGCGGTAGCGGAAGCAAAAACTCGGGCCTGGGAAGAGTTCGGGGAGACCATGGAGGAAGACTATCGGTCGGCCCCAAAGAAATTCTGGCAAACCGTCCGGCGCCTCAGGAGGGGAAAACAGCTCCACATCATCACTGTTTACAGTGGAAGTGGGGAGCTGTTGACCTCGACTGGGGATGTTGTCGGACGGTGGAAGGAATACTTTGAGGATCTCCTTAACCCCACCGACATGTCTTTCAGTGAGGAAGCAGGGACTGGGGATGCAGGGGTGGACTCACCCATCACCCAAGCTGAGGTCACTGAGGTAGTTTGTAAACTCCGCAGTGGCAAAGCAGCGGGGGTAGATGAGATTCACCCTGTGTATCTTAGGTCTCTGGATGTTGTGGGGCTGTCTTGGCTGACACGTCTCTACAACATCGCATGGAGGTCGGGGACGGTACCTCTGGACTGGGCAACTGGGGTGGTGGTTCCTATTATTAAGAAGGGGAACCGGAGGGTGTGCTCCAACTATAGGGGGATCATACTCCTCAGCCTCCCGGGGAAAGCCTATGCCAGGGTACTGGAGAGGAGGATCCGGCCGATGGTTGAACCTAGGATTCAGGAGGAACAATGCGGTTTTCGTCTGGGCCGTGGTACACTGGACCAGCTCTATACCCTCACCAGGGTGCTCGAGGGTTCGTGGGAGTATGTCCAACCAGTCTACATGTGTTTTGTGGACTTGGAGAAGGCATTCGACCGTGTCCCTCGTGGTGTTCTGTGGAGGGTGCTCTGGGAGTATGGGGTCAGAGGCGCTCTGTTAAGGGCTGTGTCGTCCCTGTACGAACAGAGCAGGAGTTTGGTTCGCATTGCCGGCAATAAGTCAGACTTGTTTTCAGTGCACGTTGGACTCCGGCAGGGCTGCCCTTTGTCACCAGTTCTGTTCATAATTTTTATGGACAGAATTGCAAAGCGCAGCCTTGGGCTGGAGGGGGTCCGGTTCGGGGACCACAGGATTTCATCTCTGTTATTCGCAGACGATGTGGTTCTGTTGGCTTCATCGAACATGGATCTTCAGCATGCACTGGAGCGATTTGCTGCCGAGTGTGACGCGGCTGGGATGAGAATCAGCACCTCTAAGTCCGAGGCCATGGTGCTCCACCGGAAAAAGGTGGTTTGCCATCTCCAGGTTAGAGGAAAGTCCTTACCCCAGGTGGAGGAGTTCAAGTATCTTGGGGTTTTGTTCACGAGTGAGGGAAGGGTGGAACGTCAGATTGACAGGCGGATTGGTGCAGCGGCAGCAGTAATGCGGTCGATGTACTGGCCCGTTGTGGTAAAGAAGGAGCTGAGCCGAAAGGCAAAGCTCTCGATTTACCGGTCAATCTACGTTCCTATTTTCACATATGGTCATGAGCTTTGGGTCATGACCGAAAGGACAAGATCTCGGATACAGGCGGCCGAAATGAGTTTCCTTCACAGGGTGGCAGGGCGCACCCTTATAGATAGGGTGAGGAGCTCTGTCACCCGGGAGGAGCTCGGAGTAGAGCTGCTGCTCCTCCACATCGAGAGAAGTCAGCTGAGGTGGCTCGGGCATCTGTTTCGGATGCCTCCTGGACGCCTACCTAGGGAGGTGTTCCAGGCATGTCCCACCGGGAAGAGGCCTCGGGGAAGACCCAGGACACGCTGGAGAGACTATGTCTCTCGGCTGGCCTGGGAACGCCTCGGGATCCCCCCGGAGGAGCTGGAGGAAGTGTCTGGGGAGAGGGAAGTCTGGGGTTCTCTCCTAAGACTGCTACCCCCGTGACCCGGCCCCGGATAAGCGGTTGAAAATGAATGAATGAATGAATGAATGATGTTGAGCTGCAGTAGTTTAGATTCCCATTAGTTGAGAGTTTCTGCTTGATTTAATTTTCACCTTCATTCCAAACAAAGCTAAATACTGCTCTCGTGTTACTTCAGAGGCATTTTCTTAAACACAAACAGAAAAAAAAAAAAAAAAAAATGTACATGACATATAATCAGCAATGCCCAGTAGAAAATAAAAGAAGCAATATTATGTTTAACTATTAATCCAACCATGAAAGTATTTTTATATACACTTGCAAACAAATTCGGAGTCAATCAATCAATTAATCAATCAAACATGAAATAAATATGAGGTTTCTTCCAAAACCTTCTGGCTACATTTTAGCAAACGATTGGATTTTAAAAACACAATGTGCAACAATGTTTAAACAACATCAATTAACAAAACACCAGGTCAAAACCATGAAAGGCGAGACAAGGAAAACGCTTCTTAACACTTACAGGGAAAACAAGACTCAGCAACAGATGAGTTTGTGTGTAGTTTTTAAAGGCCCGGTAATCAGTTCGCACAAGTATCAGCTGTGTTTGTGTAATCAGTTGGGATTTGGAACTGATGTGTGTGTGAGGTGCATGACAGGATCTGTATTTCAGTTCGGTGGCAGATATGTAGTTTGGGTGACAGTGAATGTTCTTCAGCGATCAGCAAGGGCTACATCGCTGGCGATCTCAACACAATGCCATAAAGTTAAATACCAAAAACAAAGTCTGTTCCAGTATAAAATTATATTATATTTTCCCCTTAATTTGTGTTAAAACTAATGGTGTCAACAGAGTCTAATGTTCAGATTCACTCCTGATTAATTAAACAAACAAGCAAGCAGTTAACACAGATTAAAAATGCTTTAATGAAGAAAACTGCATTTTACATATTTAAAAGAATAGTTCAACAAGAAAAAAAATTACAAATGGAGTTATATTACATACATTTCTGGCTTTCCTTTGATAGATCTGGGATGGATGCATGTCTGTCTGTTTGTTTGTTTGTTTTTGTTTGTTTGTTTGTTTGTAGCTTCAAAAACTCAGCCACCATTAGCATCCTGGTTACAACCGTAACTCATGTTCCCAGAAGGAGGAAATGTAGACAATGGCTGTTTCTCAATTCCAAGAATGCAAAGAACAGACTTGCGTTCTCGTGGAGACCGATCTTGCCAGGTCACCTCAGTAGAACGAACCCAGGAGACCGTGAGAACACAGAACGCGTCCTCTGAGAAATGAGATGCTGCGTTCTTCCCGATGGTCACAGGACCTTCACACATTTTTAAAAGAAATTTATTTAAACATTACAGCATTCATACAAAGATTTATTGTTTCCCCCCTTTTCAATATCCATAACATGCACAAAAGCCTTACAAATATACTTTGCACAATACAAATAACACAGATTTTAATAAGATTTTCAGCAAATAGACACGCTTTATGTGTTAATGCAGTTATTAAGATTTTCATTGTGAATGTTTACTTTTACTGTCTCATTGAGGGAAACTCCTGAGATAAATAAGTTATATCTCTAAACTTTAATATTAAACGGGTATAAAATGCTGCGCTTCCCACCTACTTTTTTCAGCATCAGCCGCAATGACTTCTGGGACTTCTCAAACGAGTTTTCCGCCCAAGTCTGCATCAACACATCCTTGATATCAAGAACACAATCTGAGAATCTGAGAACTTTCACGTGTACTTCGTTCTTGCAGTCTTGAGTTTTGGAATTGAACTCTAGCGGTTGATGATGTCGTTACACAAGAACACAAGGACGCAAGATCGCTGAGTAGCCAGCATCTGAAGGAGAGCAAGCCAGGCTTTAATCTCTGAAGAAGCCAAACATTCAGCTACCAGCTGGAGACCCAGTTGCTGTGGCAAGGAGACACAACGTCTCCATTCTCTCCTTTGGGGAATGTGGGTTACGGTTATAACCTGGATGTTTGCCTTCAGATCGGGAACTTCATTGTTGTGTCCTTGACACATTGGGGAATGTGTATAGAAAGCACCACAGCTGCTGGACCCTTCACGTGTTAGGTAAAAAGTTTGCCAAGCATAGCGTGAGCTCCCAGGGCCATTTTATATCGAAGTTGATATTTAGCCGCACCATGTCGATGTTTCGTAACATCTAGTTTTTATAAGGTGGGTTGTTAGCCCAACGCTTAACCCCCAAACTGAAGGACCAGAACATACACACATACCTGTTTGCAGTTTACCCATTTGGATTACCTGCATGCTTCCATCTGTCCCTGTGTTAAACATTGCATGTATGAATTTTAAATAAAGCTGCATTTGGATCCAACCCCTCTTGCCACCAACCCCTCTTGCCACATCCAATTATTAAACATACATACATATATACATACATACATACATACATACAAGTGCATTAATTCCTTTAAGTCACTGCAAAAAGATTAACATTTTCTGTATTTAATAGGACACTTATGTATTGCAGAATTACATTCCTTTTCTACTCACTCACTCACTCACTCACTCACTCACTCACTCACTCATTCACTCCCAGGGCCATTTTATATAGAAGTTGATATTTGGCCGCATCATGTTGATGTTTTGTAACGTCTAGTTTTTATGAGGTGGGTTGTTAGCCCTACGCTGAAGGACCAGAACATACACACATACACTACGGACAATTTAGCTTACCCAATTCACTTACAGCACATGTCTTTCGACTGTGGGGGAAACTGGAGCACCAGGAGGAAACCCACACCAGCACAGGGAGAACATGCAAACTCCACACAGAAATGCCAACTGACCCAGCCGGGGCTCGAACCAGCGACCTTCTTGCTGTGAGGCGACAGCGCTACCCACTGAGCCACCGTGTTGGCCAAAATAATCCTAGAATGTACTATATGTTCTTTTGGTTCTTAAAAAAAAAGGGAACCAAAGGGAAAAGGTTAGGGGAATGTTACATGTTTGCTGGGTACATGCTAAATGGAACATGAAAATGCAAGACGCGAGTGCACAGAGAGGGACAAAATATGTGACCTGTGTGCTCACCCCAAAAAGGCCAAACATGGAGCACTGATATCTGAAACTCTGCACTAAACAAAAAATAAATAAAAAATAGACAGAAAGATCCAAACACCGTGCTCTACACAAACAGCATGTCACACAGATAAAAGCGTATGGCCTGAGCCCACTCCAAGCTGCAGACTCGCACAAAGATAAGACAGGTCACAACACATTCACACAAAGACAAGTGTCAGGACTCTGCTACCAAACTAAGCATAACAAGCACTCAAAATAACAAAACTCAGACAATATTAAATAATAAAGCAAAAATATAAATAATATTGCATAATATAAGGCAAAAATAGACCTATTCGTCAAAATCCTTCACTCTGGAGTTGTTTTGAATTAACTAATGAGATGTTAATAGATGGGATAAACATGTTTGGGGTTGAAATTGTATGTGCAATACCCTATAGGTATTGTATATGAAACAGAAATGATTAGTGTTTTTCTGGTGTCATAATGCAGCTTTTTTATTTAATATTGTAAAATTTCTGTCATGGTGATCTTTCTCCATAACACTTGAAGTTGTAATTTAATGCTTTAAACTTAATGCGTATTATGGAAAAGTTGATTAAATGATTGTGATTAAATGCGTAAGTAGATGCATAAGATAATTAGCCTTTTAACATGTAACACTGTTCTTATTATTCTACTCAAATTAATGAAATGACTTGAAAAATATATATATCTTTTTCATTTTCTGTGCAAGAGTCAAATGTCAAAAGTCAAAAAAGTGATCTGAACTTCTCATCATTAGAGGTATATTTAATATTAAAGGCCCTATTTTAACAATCTAATGTGCAATAAAACAATCAGAGTCTCATTCACCATTCTCTTTAGAAGCCAGTTGTGCCATGCTAATGTTCATGCTAAGCAGAATGTTCATGCCAAGCAGAATTTGCAAGTACAAAGAAAGACAGGCTTGTGTCCGAGGTAAAAGTCTGCATGAACTAGAAGTTACTAAAGACTTTTATTTCAGTATGATAATGTTTTTTCCATCAAAATGACCTCATCGGAGAAGGACTACCTCTCCAGAGCAGAGCAGAAGCAGATGGTTAAATTTTTATTAAAAATATCCAAATAAAACTTGTTTTTTTCAGTCAATTAACATGTATTGATTCATTGTTCACCTTATGACTAACAATATACCTTAGTGAAATAAATATTGTCAAATGTGATTTCATGTGCACTTTAAAGCTTGCGAGCAGACCATCTATGAGGACAAGCTGAATTAAATTGTAATCATTTTTAACATTTGGGACGTTTTGTGTGTTGCTGCGCTTGTGTTTGTAATAAGCATGTATAACATATAATAAGAGTGTATGAACATTGTGGACTCACTTGTAGACACACATTACTAACATGCTCTCTGAATAATATGATTAACATACGTTTTCAGACCAGCACAGACTGACCAGACTTTGCACCTACAGCTGCATTACACCAGGTTTAAGGCCCTTATTGGCATTGTTTACTGACTGTTTTCTTTTCTTCACATTGCTGCTACGAATAATATTTACAAAAACATTTATCTGAACATCAAATAGCAGAGACATGGAATTTATTAATATACATTCTAAAATTTTGGTGCTTCACTGTAGACACAACAACTATAATATGCATATCATGTCTGTCTCTCGCTTACCTTTCATATTTATGTTTCATATTCTTCAATAGTTTCTGGTATTGTCTTATCTTGCACTCCCAAATGTTATATTTCTCTCTTTTTTCTTATCTTGCTGGCAGATGATCGCTTCTTCTCATAATTCCCATAAGTTTTATTGAATCGACAAGTCTTTTAACTCCTTTATCTTGGAAAGCTTTCAAATAAGATGCAAGGGAGGGCTGAAATTGATGGTATCGATTGTAGCTCTACAGTATAACATAATAAAAGACTTTGGCCCTAAGAGCATCGTTTAATGATATGGCGAATATATTGTCAGTTAGATGAAGTAGCACTGCTTTAACTTCAAACTCTTTTGATTTTATTGTGTGCATGGGCAACCCTTCTGCCAAACTGAACATTTAGCTGAAATGTTATTTTATACATTTGACAAGGCTTCTGCAGAAGACTCAGAGGGTTTGACTTCTACATCGACATCCTGTCCGTTTGAAATCTCTGCTTTGTTTTAGTCTGCCTTCTTCATCTAGACAGGCTGTGGAACACTTAAAATGATCCCTGATCATATCACATGGCAACATATGCTGTCATGAGAATGAGAAAGCTGAGGTTACTATTATTGTGGGAAGGTGAAGTTAAAAACCACTTTTTTCGATTCACACTTATCAATAATTTATGGCTGTCTGTGCATATGCGAATTATACATTTTGCAGCTTTTAATGAATCTTAAAAACCCAAAACTTTCCTTGACTTCCCAGAATCTAGAGGTGGTTTACACTGAAGAGCCATAACATTATGAGCACCCCAAAAAGCAATGAGCACACCTGGTAAGTGCTGCAGATGAAATTCACAGAGCAATATATAGCACCCTAGGACCAGTGTGTTTACTTTTAGAATTCATTCATTCATTTTCATTTCGGCTTAGTCCCTTTATTAATCTGGGCTCGCCACAGCGGAATGAACCGCCAACTTATCCAGCATATGTTTTACGCAGCGGATGCCCTTCCAGCTGCAACCCATCTCTGGGAAACATTCATACACACCCATTCACACTCATACACTACGGACAATTTAGCTTACCCAATTCACCTATACCACATGTCTTTGGTCTTGTGGGGGAAACCGGAGCACCCGGAGGAAACCCACGCCAACACAGGGAGAACATGAAAACTCCACACAGAAATGCCAACTGACCCAGCCGAGGCTCGAACCAGCGACCTTCTTGCTGTGAGGCGAACGTGCTATCCACTGCGCCACCGTGAGGCCCACTTTTAGAATTGTTGATTTATAGATAACATTGGATAAAATTTTCACTATTTTAGATTATTTTGTATTTAGTTATGTTGTGTTGTGCCAGCTCAGACGAGCTGAGGGTTTATTATTTTACAAACTGTTTAAGTGCATGTATGTGCCATAATTGACCTGTTTGAAGTTTGTAAAGTTTTAAGTAAACAGCTAATTCATTAAGTGTGCCCGCATCCAAGAAAACTATGATTTCTGCCCTTCTCCCCCCTCTTTTTGTAAACAGATAGCTAACAATGGTGACTTGCATTTCTCTGCATTTTAACAATAAAGTGATCCTGGTATGCTTACGCAGACGCCTGGCTTCAGAAGAGGCAACAGTAAAAGGGATTATTTTTATATATGAAGGGAATGTCCCAGAAAGAGTGGGCCAAAACTAGCTTGCATGCAAACCATTTCTTCCGCCAGACTGCTTTATGACCTTGGACAATAAAAATCTGGACTCCCATCAAAACTGCATTTTAAGGATGTCGCTGTACCTAGAATTAGAATATCTAGAATGTATACATTTTGTGTTTGCAGCTCATTTCATACATTTCATTTGGTTTATTTTTATCAAATGCCAGCTTCAGTTTGCTCATGTGTTTGTCAGTAGTGTTTTTGGTTTTCAGTCAGAGATTGTTCAGCTGACCATTTGTTAAATACACCAGTGTCACTTTTCATATGTATAAATGTTTTTTTGAATATATTTTGCATTGAAAATGGCACGCTGCAATGTCAAGCAACGATAAAATATACACACAGGAGACAGCCACATCATAATGTGGAAAGAGCTTCAAATACTTCTTGTCAGACTGTGCTGTTTAAGCTGCTCCTCAAGAATGGATTGCTATTCTGCAGCCTCAGAAAGGTTGGGGGAGCCGTAGCTCATTAGCATTTAAAAAAATATGAAGGCAAATGGCTCACTTTGGACTGAGGTGTTTTTGACAGGGTAAAAATGGTGCTTATTTATGGTTAGTGTGATTCCATCAAGTAGGACATGTTCCTAGATCAACATTTATGTTGATTGTGGAACATTCCAATCAGCTAATCAGATTTAAGCGATAAGTTTACAGTTTATTTTAAGACTTACAGTTATACACAGTTCAGGGCGGTTACAGACCACAATATCAGAATAAACAAGCTTTACAACATCAAACGGAAACAAAGAAGAATCATTTGTCTTAACAGCAACACATTGCAAAATATTTATTAACGCATGACCTTGAGTAATTTGCTTATCGCTACTTGCATGTGTTTGCGAGCCAGAGTTGTCAGAGATTGTTTCTAGTGTGTTCATACACTGTGAACACAGCAGCATTTAATTGCTACCCCAGATAGTCATGCAAAGACCCGACAACTTAAAAAAAATAACATCACAGTGTGAACTCAGCATTAGGGTTATGTGCATATACATCAATGTATTCAGCAACACTGATTTGAGGAACAATTTACAGTTAGGATTAGAGGTAGGAATTAGGTGTGGATTACATTTTCAAACAATAATGATGTTCCAGGATTAATATAGATGTAATTTGCAGTATCGCATCCTACATTGCAAAATCACATTTACCTTTTTTAATGCGACCATTGAGAAATGTAACCAAAGTTTGTTATATACTTTTCATTAAGACCCTAAATAACAATATCAACTTGTGTAAAATGGGCATCTGATGCCACCTTTAACACAGTTTGGTGAAGGACACATTGTGGTGGCCTGGTACATCTGAACTTCAATCTAGTAAATAGTTTGGACTGCGTTATTATCATGCCACTGTAATGAGTACATATTAAAAGTTGTGCATAAATGGAAAAACAACAAACTGTCATCCAGCCATGAGTTGTCAGCAACTCACTGATTCAAGAGGGAGGACTGTTGCATAGTGTTGACAATGAGCGCAAGGCCTCAGTGCGACAAATCACCAGCAGCTAACAGTGGTAACCTGGGCAATGTGACATAGCACACAGTTCATCACAGGCTTCTGTGTATAGGCCAGATGAAATGAAGATTGAGAAATGGATCCTTGGTGACAGGTTTTATGCTGCGGGCAATGTTTTCTTGGGACAACTTAGACCACATTTCTTCACAAGTGCAAAACAATCGATAAAAATTCTAATAAATTAATAAAAAGAAGTTTGGTTTGAGTAAACTATGGCATCGAATCATGTTCAGTCTTTTGGATGATTGTGAGCAATATGTTACTTGCTTAACTTCATCATTGACCACCAGTGATGCTTAAAAACAAACGTTTTTGAATTCTACATGCAGTCGCTTTCACGTCTTTTGTGGTCTGCAGAAGACAGAAGAGGGGTCTGGCATGACATGAGACTCAGTAAATGATGACAGACTTTTCATTTTGGGCTGAACAGTGCCATTTATACATTCATTTCTTCCAAATTCTCTATCTTAAACTTCATTCTCCTCATCTCCCTCCCTTTCCTTGAAGCTGTCTGTCAAAATACTCTCTCATCAACCCCTTTCCACCCACACAGCTCTTTCTCTCTCCTTCTCTCTCCTTCTCTCTCTCTCTCTCTCTCTCTCTCTCTCTCTCTCTCTCTCACACACACACACACACACACACACACACACACAGACACAGGCCATTATGCTAAAAGATGTGGTCCATTAGATGGCAGACAATGCAATCAGTTGATTAAAAGCTGTTTCGACCACCAGCATCAATCAGTCTCAGCATGGAGAGCCCCTGAGGCTGTTGTGTGATTTGGTAGAGTCCCAGTGACCCTTGCAATGACCCATGTCATGTGACTTGGACAGGTGTCTCTCCATCAGACTGTTTAAGGGCTGGCCTTAACCATGCTTTGAGTACACATGTGCAGCACCTTCTGATCTCTCCTGACATACCGTTGAAGACAAAACTATTAGCCCTTCTGTGAATTTTTTTTACTTCTTTTTCAGATATTTTCCAAGTAATGTTTAACAGAGGAAGGCCATTTTCTCAGTTTTTTTTCTTTTTTAGCTTGGCTATGATAAAAGCCGTTTTTAATATTTTAAAATATTTTTCAGATCAATTTTAACATGCCACTGGTGTCAAATGAATTGTCAAATTAACTTGACTAGTAAACTAGTTTAAGTCTTTAAATTGTACTTTCAGTTGAATACCAGTATCTTGATAAATAACTTTTAAAATATGATATAATGCCATCAATGCAAATACTAAAAATACTGAATAACTTATTAGAAATTAGTTAATAAAACTTTTTTAAAATAATCTTTATTTCTATAGCGCTTTTAGAATGTAGATTGCGTCAAAGCAGCTTAACATAGAAGTTCTAGTAAACTGAAGTTCAGTTTAGTTCGTTTCAGTGTAATTTAAATTTCGCTGCTGAAAACCCAAACACTGAAGAACAAATCCAACAATGTGCAGCTCCACAAGTCCCAAACTTATGTATTATCTTTTAAAATGTGTTGGGAAAACACGTGTTGGAAATATTTGAAAAAGAATTCAAATTTTTCAGGACGGCTAATAAATGTAACTTAAACTTTAAAACTTATTATTAGTTTATTTTCAAAGCGATAGTTCACCCCAAAATTAAAATCCTACAATTGTTTACTCTCCAACAAACCACCTGTTTCTTTATTCTAGTTAACACAAACTAAGATATTTAGATTTTTGATTTGGAAATAAGGAAATTAAAAAAACTTATTTCAGCAAATGTTCTCTATTGATCTGAGGAGAACATATATTTAATACTATAAGCATGGGTGGTGGGTGCACTAACAATTATGCTATTACAATAGTTGCCACTGTAGTGTGCCTCTTGAGGCCAGGGGAGTGAGATGTAGACCCAATCCCATTTCTACCCTTCAAACCTACCTTCTCCTGATAACACACATACAAAAACTGCATTTTCTCTAAACTGTTTGCTCATCTTAAATGCAACAATTAATCCTGTCAGATTTAGAAAACACTGAGAATATGCTTTAAATATGCTTATCATCCAGAAAGTTCATAAAACATTTGTATTTATTAATTCTTTTATTGATGTGTGTGAAGGGGTAGGGGTGTCTTATTTTTTTTTTTTTATTTGGTTAAAGGGGTATGGGACCCAGGGCCATATAGCTCTTCACAAACACTTCAAACAAATGAGTATGAGAAATGTCTGCAAAGTTTTGCTTCAACCCTAATCAAACACCCCTGAGCAAGATAATCAAGGTCTGATTGGTACAAGAATGCTATTGGCTGGTGGGATTTTATCAAGGCCTGATCAAAACTCTGCAGGACTATTGCTCTCCAGGACCAAAGTTACCTACCCCTGTCTAAGGGAAATATTTTCATGCCACACTTTTTCACGAGGCAAGGAGAAGGGATAATTGCAGGTCAATGCAACCCCTCTGTTTTTACTCATCCAACTATGAGCAGAATTCAAATTGGCATTACCAGCATGAGAGGTGGGTGCGCTAACAAGCATGCTAAAGCACACAGCTTCTAGGATCAGTAAATATGCTTTCTGAGGCCAGAGGACAGATGCTTACTCCTACTAGATGGCCTCCTTTTTCCATCTATGAATAATGCAATTCTGTGTGAACCTGTTATACATTAAAATGGTGCACTGCAATTGTTTAAAGTTAAGAACCTTTGCACATGGTTACAATTTGTCATGTGTTTTTTGTGATTAGTTTGATACTTTCATATTTGGTATTTTTATAAGGTATAGATTTGTAAATGTCTTAGTACAAAACTTTAAACTGACCACAATTGTGATAGCACTAATCATTCTTCCAAAACATGCACACCTAAAAATCGTTGGACTTTTTTTTTTCAATCTTAAAAGTAAAAGTAATTTTAACAATCAGTTCTTTCAGCAGCAAACAATACAATGTACCTGTTTCAAATATTACTTGGGGCTGAATAAATGTTGCTGTACTGTAAAACTGTATACACAGCCATCACAGCAATTGTTACTTATGTTCAGATTGATCATTAAACATTAAGATCAGTTGAATTATGATGATAGCCAAATGTGTAACATAGGCTCATTCTGAAAACGTAGCCCTATATACATTTCTGGAGATCGTGAATTATGTAGCCAGAAATACGTATGACTGCATTTAATTTTTTTAAATGAACGCTATGGGGCGGTATGACGCAGTTTCTTTTTGCGCTGACCATTTGACCGCTTGCCTCCGTACGGACGGTTTCCTGCTGTTACCAGTTTGTCTAGTTAGATCGCCATGTACGTCAGTGGACTTGAGACGCAGAGAGGGGATGACCACGACGACGGGGTTCGATTCCGGTGAAAAACGGTTCCATGAAAGCAGGTAAGACAAAAACAGAACCCAAAAAATAACATAAACAAGTAAATAACAGGGTGAGAATATGGTAAAACGTGATAAAAATCAGACGAGGGCTTTTGTTTTTTTGAATTGCTTTTTAAATTTGTTGGTAGGGTTTAGGGAAGTGGGTGGGCGGGTTAA
>CAIGQW010000952.1:819503-838808 GCA_903798125.1 Danio choprae
TATATATATATATATACAGAATACAATAAGACATTTATGAAAGTCCATGTTTGATGATTCTATATGGGACTTCTATGATGTTTTGTTCAGTTTTTTGTTTTTTATCCCCCAGTAGGATAGTTGGACAATGCTACCTTTATTAGCATAGCGGCTGTAGCATCTTTCACTCAGGAGTGAGTTTGCATCGCCCCTGACCTCTTTTCAGGTGCCTACATAGTGTCTTCCACCTCACCATTGAGGACTTGGCCCAGAATACGGAATTAGAAAGCAGCTCAGACGTCTTTTTTAGTGTCTTCTCACATCCAAAGACTAATTTTCCTCAACTGAGACCTCAAAACGTCGGCCTGGCCCACAATTTATAAGCCTGGTGGCGAAAAAGAAAATGAGCACAAAATTGGGGTGTAGTACACACACTGTTTCGAGATGTAAGCAACTCGCTCATGAATATTTGTAAAAGTGGCATCGAACAATATACAATTGCTATATAAAACAGTATTACAGTAAATACAGTATGTATACAGTAAAAACTGGCAACTGCAAATTACAAAAAGTTTAACATGTTGAATTTTATTTATTTATTCTTTATGCTATAGCTTTTTGACACTGCCATTCTAAAATCTGAAGTGCATAAAATAAAATAAAATTAAATAAAATACAATAAAATAAAATAAAATAAAATAAAGCATAAAAAGCATGTTATGGTTATTTTTTAAACACTGTTAGCATAACAGATAGATTGATTTCTGAATAACCATAAAAAAGCATAAGACTGAAATCGCTACTTTAAATTGAACTTTGCAATCACAGAAATACATTACATTTTAAAATATAATTGAAAACAGTTATTTTAAATTATACCAGTAGTACACATTTTGAAACATTGTTTTAACCCTTAAAATTGTTCAATAGTGTGTATACAATAATTGTTTTAGCATATCATTGACATACAATTAGCAAACTGTAGAATTTCTTCAAATTACCAACAACAATTAACTTTCTAAATTTAACCAACCGCTGCTACACTCCTTAAGCAAGCAATTTAAAAGTTACTATTATTAGTCTCGAAACGTCCTTGTCAGTATTAAGCAATTAGCGTGAGTCAAATAACCATTGACGTCTGTGTCGTTTTCTCTATGGCCACCTTGCTAAAATGACAGTCACCTTGCTAATGTGACAGAACATTCGGCATGAGGCAAGACGTACTCAGTCTCTCTCCTGTCCTCCTGTTCCATGACCTGCCAGTAAACACAATGACAATCTGGTACAGCGGGCTTTAAACCGTGATGGGCATCTCTCCCACTCAAGATGATGAAAGCTGGGGTGCGACAGTTCGCACACACACACACAAATGCACAGCCAGATTCATTCCATCATTCCTCTTCCTGACTCTCCTTCAAGATGGAGTCTGACTCCAGCTGTGATCCTGACTCTTCCTTTCCTTTCTCCTCTCTCTTTCTCTCTCTCTCTCTCTCTCTCTCTCTCTCTCTCTCTCTCTCTCTCTTCTGACGCACACACAGATTTCCTTTACTGTCTCAGACTCACCCACAGCGCTTGCTGGATCGGGTCCAGATTGGAAAGGGAAAGGCGAGGTATTTGGGTCAGGATTGAGGTCCTCTCCCAGCAGAGACTGAAAAAGAACAAACCGTGCCTCCTTTACCCCGTGCTGCTACTTCTGCCTTCTCTTATCTTACACATGTGCACACATACACACACTTGCTATCAGACTTTTGTTGGTACAGTGATGGTCCTGGGAGGCATACTAATGTTGTGAATGTGTTTGTTATGCAGTCCTACTTTGTGCAATTGTTGTTGCAGGTAGAAAAATCTAGATGTTGAATGACATCATGAGTCATTACAAACAAAAAATTACACTTTAAACTGAACAGTGAAATTAAGTGAAATTAAGTAAATAAGTTAATCGCACGAAATTAATGGAATAATAAGAAATGTGTCATACGTCATGTACGTTAGTCACACAAAACGTGCATTCGGCCTTTGCTGGAAGTCAGTGATTTGAGTGATTCATAAGTTAATCACCTGAAAATATATGGGTTAGTTTAACAGATTTATCCACTTTTGGAAGCTTCAAAATAAAAGCCACTGTACACGTACTACATATACACAAATATGATGAAGTCAAAATGATTAGCCCTCCTGTGAATTCCCAAATTATGTTTAACATAGCAAGGAATTTTCCATTGTATTTCCTAAAATATTTGTTTCTTTCAGAGAAAGTCTTATTTGTTATACTTATTTTTTAAAGCATTTTAAGGTCAGTATTATTAGCCTTTTTAATCAATATTTTTTGATTGTCTACAGAACAAACCACTGTTATACAATGACTTGCCTAATTGCCCTAAGTTGCCTAATTAGCCTAGTAAAGCCTTTAAATTCCACTGAATACTAGCAGAGCCTCACGGTGGTGCAGTGGATAGCACGTTCGCCTCACAGCAAGAAGGTCGCTGGTTCGAGCCTCGGCTGGGTCAGTTGGCATTTCTGTGTGGAGTTTGCATGTTCTCCCCGTGTTGGCGTGGGTTTCCTCCGGGTGCTCCGGTTTCCCCCACAAGTCCAAAGACATGCACTATAGGTGAATTGGGTAAGCTAAATTGTCCGTAGTGTATGTGTGTGAATGAGAGTGTGTGGATGTTTCCCAGTGATGGGTTGCAGCTGGAAGGGCATCCGCTGCGTAAAACATATGCTGGATAAGTTGGCGGTTCATTCCGCTGTGGTGACCCCAGATTAATAAAGGGACTAAGCCGAAATGAAAATGAATGAAGGAATGAATGAATACTAGCATCTTGAAAAATAACTAGTAAAATATTATATACTATTATCATGGCAAAGATAAAATAAATCAGTTGTAAGAAATTAGTTAATAAAATTATAATGTTTAGAAATGTGTGAAACAATTGGTAACACTTTACAATAACAGTACATGAATAATGATGTATTAAACTGAACATGACTTTATTATGAATTAATGATGAGTTAAGACACAAGAGTCACAAGAGTTCATGAATAACATGTCCTTGTTAGAACATGTTGCTAATTAACATTTAAGTTTAAGCTATATGTAACCAACATGAACTCATGAGCTGTTAATGTACATCACTATATACTCATCCTTAACTACTCATGACTGCTGTGTTTAAACTGTTGATTTTGATGTTGACAGCACATTTTCCATTGTTATTCAGTGTAAACCCACTAGATGGATGTGCATAAGGAGTTCATGAGTAGTTAAGAATGGGTTAATGATGATGTGCCCCTCCAAGTAAAGTCACAATATAATTATATATTAACTAATCATGATTTTTTAATTAAGCATAAACTATTGTGGTAATTAATACATTCATCAACAAACAAGCATATACTAACAAGTAATTAAGGTAGTCGTTATTCACACATGAACTTGTGACTGATGAAGTTAAACTTTAACTCATTAGTTCATGATTAGCACATACATTAACTCATCATTAGTTAAAAATAAAGTAATGTTTAGTTAACATATTAACACATAATTATTGATGTACTGTTTGTTGTAAATTGTTAGCAAAAAAATATTCTCTCCATTAAACAGAAACTAGGGAATAATATATAGGCAGGCTAATAACTCAGAAGGGGTCATAAATCTGACTTTAACTGTACATGTAACACCTGTAATAATGTTAAATGTCTTTATAGCTATCAAGAAGGAGGCAGAGAACCGACAAACGTTTAGTATCTTTAATAACAAAATAAACAGAAACCAAAACATAAGTGGTAGCCCCTCACGACTGCCACACACACAAACACAGCACAAGCTCTAGGTCTGGTCTTTTATCATCTTATACTTCCACGCTCCTAAATGAGACTGGAGTCCAATGTGGTGCACAGGTGACGCTCGTTAACTCTCAAGCCACTGACCTTGCTCCCTTTTAACATGAAACAGTGGCAACAGGAGAACAGTAGATATTTAAAAACTGCCAATTGATCCAAACACTACAAAAGTCTTTGATTGTGGTATACTTGTTAACATCTAACAAATTCAAAAATTTTTTTTTTTTACCAGAGCTTTAAAAAAAAAAAAAAAAAAGATGTTATTTTGATGTATTTTGATTTACACATGTTCAAAACAAGTCTTCGGGGGAATCCTTTCACATCCCAGTCATGTCACTGAACGTTTGCATGTATCGATATGCTTAGCAAAAGCTTGTCCTCTTGGGAATTCAAATGAGGTCACATCCTACTAAACAACTAAAACAAAGCTTGCTGCAAGCTCCCCTACACACTGCTCTCCAGAGATGGAAAAAAAGTGGTTCAAAACTGGAGTGGAGACGTCAAGACAGCCCCACGTGGGGTTGCAAGTCAGGAGAAGAGCTCTTAGCTGGGATGATAGTTTTTTCTTCCATGGAATCATCCTTGTGAATGTGGATGGAGTACGCAGGCTGTGGATTTAGGGCGTTGTGAACTCAGAGAAGTGTGATTTCCTCTTCCTGGCTGCAAAGGTAGCGGTAGAAGAGAGGTGGGTAATCCTGGCTCAGGATGGAAGAGTTGGACCAGGATGAAAGAAGAGACCTCGGCGGAGAAGAGAGAAGGAATTAGGCTTTACCACAGGGGGGGCTTCTGGATCATGACTGCTGGAGAAGCAATGTGAGGAAGTGTTTGTCAGGGAGCCGATGATATAAGAAGACTTTGTTGAGAAGAAGCTGACATAATCTTACTTGGATGTTCATGAAGGTTTTAGAATAAACCTCATGCTGATTCCCAATAACTTCTAAATCTTCTTTTTGTCTTTGTATTGACTTATAAAAGCAGTCAAAAATCCATTATTTATTTTTGAACTTCTCAATCTTTTTATATCGAGAAAACCTATGGAAAAGACATCTAAAACACTGAATGTTGAACATATTGATGAAAGCAAAGCTCACCTTAAAACCTTAAACATTGAAACAAAAGTCTAGGTTGCATAATAATGTTTTATCAAAATGCCATCAAGCTATATTATGATGGAACAGAAATTAAAAGAATAGTTTGCTTGCACCCACAAGCAAAATGAAAATTACCCCATAATTTACACACCATCAAGCCATCCTTGGTGTATATGACTTTTTTTCTGTCAGACGGACACAGTCGAAGTTGGTTTACATTTTATTCTGGCTCACCATAGTGACTCAATAGTCGTCAAACTAATTCATACGCCACGTAAGGGTTAAAGTACATCCAGATGATTGTTTTCATTAATTATGTATTTATTAATTTGACTATTTAATTAAAGTGCCCCCCCCCCACTCACCACAGAGATGTCGCAACTGACGAATCAGAATCAAGTATTCTAGACTGCCGTGTAACAACGGGGTTAACGCATCAGGGGATGATTCTCGTGCTACCTGAGCAATAGAGTCAGTGGACTCAATGCCACCATGAGGCTGGAATTCACCAGGCCCTCAGACCAAGAAACCACATTCACTACATTGTAAAAAGTGATTAGTTACTTTAATTTTAAAAAGTGAGTAAACCTGTTGCTTTAATTTAAAAAAAAATCTGTAAACCCATTGACTTATCTTTTATAATTATGCACATAGTTTGTTTTAGAATTAAAGAGCAACAAGTTCACTCTCTTCTTTTAAGTAAAGTCAACTAATCGCTTTTTACAGTGCACAGTAGCTGGTATTCCACCACCCTATTTTAATTCACATTTTTAAGCACTGAATGAGATACAATTTTTTGAACAAAATTTGCTAAATAAAGCTTTTACACTCACTAGAGGTGGTTTTGAATTCATGCAATAAAGCATCAATCTGAATAATTGGAGATGGCATTTGGCGGAAACGTCAGAAACGCATTTGGCGAATAAAAAATGAACATTACACCCATGTGACTAATAAGCTGTCTCCATTATGCTTGCCTTGTTTATTGTTGGTTATTAGGTTAATAATATTACAGTCAGCCCCTTTAACAATTTGATGGAAACACATTTCTGTTAAGGTGGAAACTCTGCAAGTGTCTGTCCTTGCTCTTCTCAGCACTATGGTGAAAAAAGTTTTAGTAGCCTACTAACATATTCTCACTCTAACTTATATATTGATGTTTAGTCAGGACCCCTGTAGCATCACTCTTTGACTTTCTGGGTACAGCTTTAGCATCACATTTAGACATGCAGGGTACTCAATTGCATTTAGTCATTTGCATTATGCATCATATTTAATGGTTTGCATCCATTTGCAAAAATATGAAGACCTTTATATAAATGTACACTTTTCTTAATGCTTTAGAGCACTTAACCCCACACCTTCCCTAAACCTATCCACTTCTAAACAATATAAAACACTTTACTTAAAAAAACAGACCATAAAAACTGTTCAAAAGCGTTACAAACAAGTTGGGTTGCATTCCTGGTTCTTTATGATATCTTTATGTGCTCAAAAGAGTACTGTAAATCATCAGGTTTTATAAATGAAAATTACCCTTCTCCCATTTATATCTCAAAATATCTATTTTTATATCTTAACAAGATAAGGATGCATGTTACAGTAGCTTAACACAATCAGACACACAAGAGTTATAACATTTTAGAACCAAAGTTGATGCAACACTCTTCTGGCAGCAGTTTTTGAATTTGTTCATAGAGTCCACAAAAGATCTGAGCCATATCCTCTGATAAGTAAACTATTTAGACTTGGAGGACTTGGAATATTTATAATATTTGAATATGGCTGTAGTTGACCAAGTCCTGACCAAGCATCAATGTGACAAGTTGGGAGTGAGAAGGTGTTTATAGTAGTCTTATAAAATTGCATGTTCTCAATGGAGTTGAATGTTATGAAGGACAACAAGCAACACTTTTTGCATAATCATGTGTGTTTCATTAAGGAGCCATGCAAAAATGCGCACTCCTGCTTACACCAGGATCATGGTTGCGAACCACTGATCCAGATGATGAACTGTGATTGGCTCCTTAAGTTTGCTTACTGCTGGGATCTCCAGCTCTGTTCCTGGAGAGCTACCATCCTGTTGAGTTCCTCCCCTGCTCAAACACACCTGCTTTATAATTATCCAGTAACCCTGAATAAACTGATTAGCTGCTTAAGGTGCAGGGTTATGGCTCCAACCTCACAACTAAACCAGCTGTACCTCGAGCAGGCTGATTACCCTTGAGCTACAGAATGCAAAAGAGAATTCTGCAATAGCTTATTCACCTAATGTGATTAATATAATTATCTTCAGCTTGGTGTAAGATGACTTCAGGTTCAGTCCAAGACACGTATCCCTCATGTTGCTGAAAATCATTCCGAATATTGAGCTGAAGGTTGTTATGTGATGATATTTGTCCAGTGTTATTGTGGATTTAAAAAACACAATGCTATTATGTTTTAAGGACATTTTCCTACCTACCATGAACACTTTATTTTCCCCTTTTTAAACATTACTGTATGTTCAATTTATGTTAAAAGAACACTCCATTCAGTTGATCTCAGAGTCTGAAGGGAGCACTTTTAGTATTTTCTGTATTAAAGCTTGACTCTTCTGTAGTTAAATCATGTACTTAAAATGAAAAGGCTAGGAACTATACTTTTATTTCTAATAAAATCATAATAATCAAGGAATTTTGTTGCCTCACCATGGCGGCAGCAGGCACAATGCTTTTACTCTGCACCCGAAAAACATTTGTGAATTTTAGTTCAAATAGATCCAGTTCAGGTTCTACACCAATTTAAATATGTTGTGAACTCACAAATGTCACCATGGTTGCAAGGCACACACCCTGTGCAAGCAGGTGGTCCAGCCTGATCTCACGAGTATATGTAGTGGCTTAAGCCGCGGTCACACTGGACTTTTCTCCCCATTGTCTTACATTCATACGCACGCGAATGCGCCAGACCGGAAACGCAAGCTCGTGCGACAAGTTTCGTAGTTCGCTGCGATGCAAAGTTCAAGCTTGGTGAACTCTGACCTGCGAAATCGTATCACGTGGCTGCATAAGACTAATTGAAGATCAAAACATAACCTCTCTGTACAGAAATTTAAAATATGCACCAATCACTCACTTTTTTAAATGTCTAATCATCTTGTTTAATCCCACCCCTTATCGCAGCACTGTACAACAGAATTTCGCATGCTCAAACTCTAGTGTGACTGCAGCTTAATTCAGTCGTACGATTTTAAAAAGTAGGCGTGGCACCCAACCCCGTCCCTAAACCCATTGGGGGATAAGCAAAATGGGGTAAAAAAGTGCAGTGTGACCATGGCATTACAGCAGCAGTGTTCCTTGATTATTACTATTTAAAAATATATATAAAGTATTTCTTTAAATGAAAGCCTCCCCAAGGCCTGATTCCACACCCACTGCTTCTGTCTTTTATGCAAGTATAAAAACCTTTGTTAAAGCAGCCACTTTATTTCCTCAGTGAATCTTCATCGTTTCTGAAATTAAAATGTCAGGGGGTCAATGTGTTAAAAACATTGTAAAAACATCTGTGGTGCTAGCAATTTCGTTTTCCTCAATTATGAGCGAGTGTAATCTGTCTTCTCACTTTAAATTTCTTTGATAAAAGCATTGGTCTCAGACAAGTCCTACTTGATGGCACATTTAATGAGTGGTGTATAATTTGCTGGCGAAGAAAACTTTCATGGCATCACAGGGAAGGCACAGCACCAGATGCCCAGCTGTGTAACAAGCTTTAACAAATAAATCTGATCACAAAAATGAGTAAAACCTACATATTGAATTAGTTTTACAGTTAAAGAGCACATCTGGTGATAGTCTTCCTATTTTCAAAGAAAATGAGTATCACATCAAATATGGTGGCATTCTTAATATGAAGATGTAATAAAAAATACAATACCAAAAACACCATCAGTGAAAGAAACTTATTTTACCCCTTATTTTACTGGGTGCTTATCATAGGTGTAAATCAGCAATAAAAGTTAGGAGCCTGTTCATATTTAACCACTTTCATTTCACTTTTCACAGTATAGAAGCACATTTAGTGGTTAAATGTTTTCAAGCAACCAAAAAAAGATCACCTACTACCCACCTCCTACTTTCTACTCTCCTGATAACGTATTGTATTTGTAAAAACAAAAATTCCAAAACACCTAAATAGTGGTCAAACTACAGCTGTTGCTTTCTTTCCAGATTGTTATGCATGTAACATTGGTTTCAGTTAGTGCCATGTTATACAGTCTTGCACAAAAAAAAACTGTAAACAAGGAGCAATTGAAATAATCTTAGTAATGACATTTTTTAATATAGAAAATATGCATATGTAACAGATGGCTAATCACTGAATTAGCTTACTGAAGGTTTTTTAGTCAATGTTTTGTACATTCCATCACAATACATACATAATTCATTCATTCATTAATTCTGTGAAAAGGGGAGGGGTAAAACAATGTGATTAGATGCTGATAAAAGCGAGTGGTTTCTCCATATTTTACATTTCTGTACACAGAGGTCACATTTTGATCTTCTATTGGTCTCACGCAATCACGTGATGCGATTTCGCTGTTTACCAAGAGTTCACCAAGCTTGAACTTTCCAACGCAGCGAAATGTGAAACTTGTCGCACGAGCTTGCGTTTCCAGTTTGCCGCAGTCACATGGGTGTCTATGGGGAGAAAAGTGCAGTGTGACCATGGCATTACAGCAGCAGTGTTCATACTTAATTCATTCATTCATTCATTCCTTTCCTTTTCGGCTTAGTCCTTTTGTGAAGTTTCACAAACTAATTTCGAGAGGAGCACGTGATATGATTGATCGCAGCCGGTCTCTCATCTGTAATCATTAGTAAGCCAATCAGATTTATATAAACTCCCTATAAGTAGCCTGTCAAAAAACTACTCTCTTATCTTCGTTTTCCGAAGAAACCCCCCATCCACCCCATCTCCCCCCTTCTTTCCTCCTTTCCCAGGGGGAGCTCTCAAGAACTACCTGATCTAGTACCCCCTTATATGCTTATTGACCAGGCGGGAGCCCTGGGCTCAATTATCTCCGAGCTCAGGGTTATCTCCCGGGACAGCATGCCAAACCTGCTATTATTATCAAGCAATATCTAAGTGTGAACTCTTGAAATTAATCTGGGATTGCCACAGCGGAATGAACCGCCAACTTATCCAGCATATGTTTCACACAGTGGATGCCCTTCCAGCTGCAACCCATCACTGGGAAACATACACACTCATTCACACACATACACTGCGGACAATTTAGCTTACCCAATTCACCTTTGTCTTTGGACTGTGGGGGAAACTGGAGGAAACCCACGCGATCACGGGGAGAACATGCAAACTCCACACAAAAATGTCAACTGACTCAGCCGATAGTTCACCCAAAACTTAAAATGCTGTCACCATTTACTTATCATTCACTTATAGGCTTACCCTGCAGTGGTGTCCAACCTGTTAAAGTTTCTTTCTTCTTCTGAAAACACAATCAGATATTTTGAAAAATGCTAACAACCTGTAACAATTGGCTTCTATAGTTTCCTAATATGGGAATCAATAGTTACAGGTGACATTTATATAACATTTAACATGTAACATTTTTAAAATAGCTTATTTTGTTTAAAAGAAGAAAGAACCTCAAACAGGTTTGGAACCACTTGAGGGTGAGTACATAGTGAGTGCATTTAAATTGTTGACAATACTGTATGCCTTTAAGTGTTAATTCTAAGCAAACCAGGACCAAATGTGTCATTTTCTTTTCTTGTCCAAAGTCAAAATGCAATGTGACAAACCTTTAAAGCAGTACTCTCTCTACCTCAGTAAGAGATCTATCATATACACATAAAACTGGCGTAAATGGTTGAAAAGTAGCATTAGTGAAACATAGCTGTAAAGAGAATAAGTTAACCTGACATGATAGTGAATCGAATGCGTTAGGGTAAAGGACACTCCTGGTTGTATTTTATTGGATATATCGCTGGCAATTGCTGTGATTAACTTGTGTCAGCGATCTCATATTGAACCATGAAGGGCAGCATTATCTTCTCTCCCCTGATGGAAGGCTTGTTTCATTACTTGTAGCCTATGTGTTCAATGTTTTCTTGCCCTGAGGGGTATTCTTGGTAATTGGGTGTATATTGAACTCTTTCCCCTTGAGATTTGCACTCTAAACTTTTATTTTTCTGAAGTCCACCACAACTTTTGAAACCTTGTGCTTACTTTGAGATTAAAACTGATTAAATTAGAATCAGAATAAATTAAAGTAGCATTATGCAAACATTAAAACATTAAGTCGAAGCCATCATTTTTGTTTTTTTTATCCTGATTGGCAGCGCACACTGCTCAGCATTCAGCAACAACAAAACAAGCAATATGCACCACCCACCATGTGTTCAGTCTGCTAGCCGAAGCACAGGCCATTGCTCTGGGCAATAGAGCCCTGCAGACCTCCGACTGACTCCAAGCATCAGGTGTATAATGAGGCTACAGCTAGAGGGGCTGGGGAAACGTGAGGAGAAGAACATTTTCACGTTTGATGTGGACAGATGGGTCTCCAAGCAATACGGCTTGAGCTGGGTGGAGTTTTCATATGTTATACAAGAGAACAGTTTAAAAAAAAGGAGGAAAAGCCCCGGTTCTGGCTGCTCTGCTTCTTGCAGTTTGCTCAGTAGTTGCATCATCACCATTTATTTGTGATGAAAGGACAACCACCGAAATCTGAAGTGTGGAGGCAGAGAAATGTGGAGAATAGAGTTTTACAAGTACAGGTGTAAATGTGTCCTTAAAGACCCCATAAAAATCACCTTAAAAGCATAATTTGTTTCCATTAGTTGATATTGTACTGAAAAAGGGATTTCCTTAAAAAAAAAAAAATTATAATTGCTTGCATGTACACTGAGCAATTATTCATTCATTCATTTTCATTTCGGCTTAGTCCCTTTATTAATCCGGGGTTGCCACAGCAGAATGAACCGCCAACTTATCCAGCTTATGTTTTACGCAGCGGATGCCCTTCCAGCTGCAACCCATCTCTGGGAAACATCCATACACATCCATTCACACTCATACACTACGGACAATTTAGCTTACCCAATTCACCTGTACTGCATGTCTTTGGACTTGTGGGGGAAACCGGAGCACCCGGAGGAAACCCACGCCAACATGAGGAGAACATGCAAACTCCACACAGAAACGCCAACTGACCCAGCTGAGGCTCGAACCAGCGACCTTCTTGCTGTGAGGCGAACGTGCTACCCACTGCGCCACCGTGAGGCACTGAGCAATTAATTATTAGCATTTGTTTTTCAAAAATGCATTAAAAATGTAGCATGCAATAATCACTTTTTACAATGACACTTTTTATTTTTTTGCTAGGTTTTTAAAATAATTATATAAAATATATATTTTACAGCCATAAAGTTGCATGGCCGGGTGCTCCGGTTTTCCCCACAAGTCCAAAAACATGTGGTATAAGTGAATTGGGTAAGCTAAATTGTCCATAGTGTATGTGTGTGAATGAGATTGTATGGATGTTTCCCAGTGATGGGTTGCAGCTGGAAGGGCATTCATTGGTGGTTCATTCTGTTGTGGCGACCCCAGATTAATAAAGGGACTAAGCTGAAAAGAAAATGAATGAATGAATGAAGTTGCATGTTTCACAGGGATGAAACTGACAATTAAGAGAAACAAACAAAAAACACAGACAATATAAAATATTCATGTAAAAATATACACACATACACACACTTACTGTAAATGTAAGTGTGAGTTACTGTAACTTTAGGTGCTGATATACAACTTGAATGTATCATATTATGGACTATTTAATTGTATATGTGTTAGCTGCAATTTTATTTCTGAAGGCGTATATGAAGACTTCAGATGCAAAAATCCTCTAAGTGCCATCTGAAATTTTCCTCTAAAATGAGCATTTTCTCAGCCTCCTACGTTTATGACCAGTTATTTATTTTAAAGGCAATGAAAAGAACCTATTCTTTGACATAATGGGGAAATTACGGAACCTCCACACAGGAGCCTGAGAAAAATGCTCATTTTAGAAGACGATTTCAGATAGCACTTAAAGGTTTTTGCATCTGAACTTTTCATATGTAAATTAGTTACTGCTCTAAATGTGTAAGTTGAAAAAAATCAACCTTACAAGTCATTTAATTGTACATTACATTCAACCGACTTAAAACATCAAGCTGGATTTTATACAGTTTTTTAAAAAAAGTTCAATTAACAAACACAGATAATCTTTTTTACAGTATATATACTGTAGGTACAATATATAAATATATTATTGCTAGACTTATTAAATGTAAACTTGGATTAAAAAGTTATCAAATGTTTTAAATGCCTTCAAAACTACATGAAGATTACAGGGAGTTTATTTCTAACATGTTTTACTCATTGATCCTCATTTAAATCCTTTTTGAATTCTACATCTTGTTTGAATTCCTCAGTGTACGTATGTACAATGCGTCGTATCAAATCACACACAATGTCTTTGATGTGATGTACACATCTAACCCTCTTTAAGAAGCTTTTGCTAGCCCTCATGGACCTGAACAGCTTGCGAGAATCATCACAGTGCCAGGTTGGGTTAGGTAATAACTGTGAAGTGAGGCATGGCTGGCAGTGCCAGGCTGGCAGGCAAACCTCCCCCTCCAGCCCTTTCTTTTTTATGCCAGTTGTCTTGGACATTGCCAAAGGGTTGTCGCGCTGGACCGTGGTGAATGCTTAAAAACTAATTGGTTGGAAGGTGCTAAATTTAGTCCGTTATGGAAAGAATTATGACTAGACAAAAAGAGAAAGTGTTAGTAAGTGTGTTTCTTATCACGCTGAAATAAATGTATAGCCTCAGAACTTACTCATAGATTAAAGTGTCATAATAAGCTTTCTTTGCGGAAATGCTGAATTCTTCAGTGTTTTAGGAAGAGGATAGAACAAGCTTTTTCTGTTCGCTTGCCCTTTTTCGACCATAATGAGGATAAAGTGTTTCTATGGCAACTCAGGTACAATTTATCTTTCTGAGGCCCAGTTCTAGTAAGCACAATGAAGCTTATCATACAGTACATGCAAAAGAGGAAAATCAGAAGCTTGACAGGGAAAAAAAAAGTACCGTACATCTGTGAGGCTTATGTGGATAAAAATTCTATTAATTTGCTGCTAATCACAAACAGACAAGCATCAGCTTTTTTTGTTTGCACAACAGGCAAAACCTTGCTGTACGCTAGATTTTTGTTAATGAGCTAAGACTGCTCATTTCATCAGATCCATCAGTTATCTGTCTTAACTCCACAGCTGCATATCAAAAACTGATCATGCATTAATAAGTCTCATTTTTCCAGATGTCACACGTAAATGACTGCATGTTGAGATGAAGCCCTCCCAAAATATTCACGAAACATTACTTTTTTTGATAACCATTTCTGCATTTGCAGCATTTTCTGTCATCTGTGCCTTCTGTTTTTAATTTCGTTTTTTGTTTTTGCTTTAACACTTCACCAAAACGTCAGTTTCTTAAAGGGGACCTGTTATGCAAATATCCCATTCATAAGGGGTTTAAACATGGTTGTGGTAACAATGTGTGGATATAGCCAGCCTCTAATGCTAAAAATATATAAATGTTTCACAAAAACCATTTGCAGAAACATTGTCACTTTGTACATGTCATCAAAAGGGGAAAGCCCTGCCCATTTGTGACAATCACTCCCTCATTAGCATAAACAGCCCTGAGTGAGAAGCAGCCGTCCACTATTAGAGTTTTCACCATACCTGCTGAAGATAATGTCAGTAACAAAGAGGCATTATAAATGTGGACTTTTAGAATGCACAACTGAACACTGTAGTCTCCATAGACTGCCTTCTTCTGAGACACTTTCAGTTTGACATTTTTATTTTTTCACACAGATAACGCTAATCCTGTTTTAAATCTGCTGCTATGCTAATACATAGGCATTTGTAGATACACCTTCTTTAACAAGGAGCACAATCTCAATTAAATTTAAAGCGACAGTCACCAAAACTGCACAATTTGGATCAAAGCCTAAATGGGGCACTTTCAATGAGTTATACAAAATGATTTGTGTGGTCGTTTGAGCTAAAACTTCACATATGCACTCTAGGGGTGTCAGAGACTTATTTTACATGTTGTAAAAAGGAGCATGATAGATCCCCTTTAAGCTTAAAATGTCAATCATTATTACATATTCATGTTTTTAGTAGTGGGACGTAAAGATCATTTTTCATAAAAACCTCATTTAAAAATATATGTTTTAGACAAAAATATATTTTTGCTGTGGTAACTAATTCACAAATGTGGCTATCAGTATCAGGTGTTATGTAAAAATTATGAACATGTTGCATTTGACTCTGTCAGTCGGGACAAACGTAACACAACAATATATTCTAGATTTACTGGTTTCCTTTGTTTATATTTAATATACCTGACTATGAAATTGTTAATATGTTAACTTAACTTAGAAATAATTATTTACATTTTTTACTGTAGACAATATACATGAAAATTATTATTATTTTTTTTTATTAAATGTAAGCACTTCAAACTCTCTAATGTGGAAGTGAAAAATAAGTTATATTAAAATAAGCTAGTAGCAGTTGTAACGCCCGGAGGGCGGAGGATAACATGACGAGAGGGAGACGGATGAACATTACAAAAACGGGTTTTTTCAAACTTACGGGGAACATACACAGGATACGGAGAGACAGGCAAACACAGGAACACACGACCACACGAACCAAAGGACGAACCAAAATACCGGACCACGAAAGACACAGACGAAAGGATATAAATAGATGGGGGCTGATTAGACTAATGACACAAGAGGGATGAGTACAGGTGAGACAGATTAACAATGACGGTGGCGGGAGAAGGACAAAGAAAGCACATGACATAAACAAAGGATGACGCGGACGAACACTGACAGCAGTGGTACAAAAAACTAGCATTCTTATTTTCATCCTGCCAGGAGCTCTTGCCATTTATACCTGATTTATTGTTAACTAAAAACAAATTACTGACACATAAAAAGAGAAACATAACTTGTTATAATGATTTACTTTTAGTGCCACTTAAAATGAAACTGAAATCTGGACCTAACCGTGAGATGCAGAGATGAAATCACGTGATTTCTGACAGCCCCATCAAGGATTGCATGCTGAATGTGCTGTTACAGCTTGGAAAGCAAGTGTTGTCCTGGCTATGAAAACATTGCTTTGCCAATTTCTTCCTGTATTACTTTCGTCCCCACTCTCCCCTAACCCACAAGCCAAATCTATATTTACATCTACCATTAATGGGTATCTAAATGCTGTAATAGCACAATTATTTTCTGATACTTCAATAACAATTAAAAAATAATAATAATTGTAAGTATTTCTAAATCTTTTGAACACTGGAAGGGTCGATCTGAGAAGATGATTTCACCATTTCTGTCATATTCTGAGCACACTTTCCAATACTTTAAACATCTGAATCATATTTGTAATCTCAACAATTATAAAGATTATAACATCTAATGTCTTCAAAATCAATAGTTTTGATATATAGGAGCTTATTCACCATATCCACCATCATGTGAAAGTGACACTTATATTTGAAATAGCAATTGCTAAACTTTAAAGCCATTTCAAGCTGCCCTTTTGTTTTATGTCTGTGGTAATTAAGTGAAACAACATGTTATTGTTGTGTACTAGAAAATGTCTTTGAGGAATAAAGGTGAATTGCACTTGTTGAGTAATCAGATAATGAATTATTACTTTTATATACATCTTTACAAGAAAACAGGCATTTGTGTATGCACATTTTTTTCGTTTGTTTGTTTATAATGGGTAGTTTGTGGAATACCAAGTTTGCCTTTAAAGATCTAACTTAAAAAATTATAAAAGAAAAGAAAAGATTGATAAGGAGGATAATGAAATATATTCTGGGCCTAGTAGATAATAAATGTGTAAGATTCTAAAATATGCTTTCATTAATTTATCCATACACAAATTAACCAGGTCTACACTAAAATAAAATGTTTACAGGTCTGCAGAAATGCATACAGAAGAAGTCCCACCATATATATTTTTGCCCTGTTTCTCTAGGAAGTAAACAAATCAGTTACCTTTCTGATGGCTGACCTATGAGCAGAGCAGATGAATAATGAATAATGTTTGATACGGTGCCACTGAAACCTTTTCAGGATTTCCTGTGGTTCTGCCATGCATGCAGGTCAGGCTGTCAGAATATGTTACTGTAATTCGACTTAAGCTCAGAGCCCAAGGGAGAGAGGTCCGATACCTTTGCAGAGTATTGCAGGCAACTCTTTCGATGTCTAGAGGACACAAGAGAGCAATGAAGGATGAATGAGTGAAGTAATATCCAGAGATAGTAGATCAGTCAGCTGGTAAGCTTTGAGTTACCTCTGGACTCTTGTATTATATGCTTGTATGTTACAATTTACTTTTCAAGACATCTTAAGACTTCAATGACAGTGCATAGGTGTACTGCAAAAAAAAAAAAAAAAAAACAGTAACAACAGAGCCCAGAAAGCATGATGTGTTTAATAGATATCTAATACATGTCTAAACATACTGTACAGTCGTGGTCAAAAGTTTTGATAATTACATAAATATTGGAAATTGGAAAAGTTGCTGCTTAAGTTTTTATAATAGCAATTTGCATATACTCCAGAATGTTATGAAGAGTGATCCGATGAATTGCATAGTCCTTCTTTGCCATGAAAATGAACTTAATCCTAAAAAAAACATTCCACTGCATTTCATTGCTGTCATTAAAGGACCTGCTGAGATCATTTCAGTAATCGTCTTGTTAACTCAGGTGAGAATGTTGATGAGCACAAGGCTGGAGATCATTATGTCAGGCTGATTGGGTTAGAATGGCAGCCTTGACATGTTAAAAGGAGGGTGATGCTTGAAATCATTGTTCTTCCATTGTTAACCATGGTGACCTGCAAAGAAACGCGTGCAGCCATCATTGCGTTGCATAAAAATGGCTTCACAGGCAAGGATATTGTGGCTACTAAGATTGCACCTAAATCAAAAATTTATAGGATCATCAAGAACTTCAAGGAAAGAGGTTCAATTCTTGTTAAGAAGGCTTCAGGGCATCCAAGAAATTCCAGCAAGCGCCTGGATGGTCTCCTAAAGACTATTCAGCTGCGGGATCGGAGTGCCACCAGTGCACAGCTTGCTCAGGAATGGCAGCAGGCAGGTGTGAGCGCATCTGCACGCACAGTGAGGGGAAGACATTTGGAAGATGGCCTGGTGTCAAGAAGGGCAGCAAAGAAGCCACTTCTCTCCAAAAAAAACAGCAGGGACAGACTGATCTTCTGCAAAAAGTATGGAGAATGGACTGCTGAGGACTGGGGCAAAGTCATATTCTCCGATAAAGCCCCTTTTCGATTGTTTGGGGCATCTGGAAAAAGGCTTGTCCGAGAAGAAAAGATGAGCGCTAACATCAGTCCTGTGTCATGCCAACAGTAAAGCATCCTGAGACCATTCATGTGTGGGGTTGCTTCTCATCCAAGAGAGTGGGCTCACTCACAATTTTGCCCAAAAACACAGCCATGAATAAAGAATGGTACCAAAACACCCTCCAACAGCAACTTCTTCCAACAATCCAACAACAGTTTGGTGAAGAACTATGCATTTTCCAGCACGATGGAGCACAGTGCCATAAGGCAAAAGTGATATCTAAATCTAAGCCTGGAAACTCCCCAGAGCTTAATCATATTGAGAACTTGTGGTGAATCCTTAAGAGGCGGGTGGACAAACAAAAACCCACTAATTCTGACAAACTCCAAGAAGTGATTATGAAAGAATGGGTTGCTATCAGTCAGGATTTGGCCCAGAAATTGATTGAGCGCATGCCTAGTCGAATTGCAGAGGTCCTGGAAAAGAAGGGCCAACACTGCAAATACTGACTCTTTGCATAAATGTCATGTTATTGTTGACAAAAGCCTTTGAAACCTATGGAGTGCTTGTAATTATATTTCAGTACATCACAGAAACAACTGAAACAAAGATCTAAAAGCAGTTTAGCAGCAAACTTTGTGAAAACTAATAATTGTCATTCTCAAATCTTTTGGCCATGACTGTAGACATCTTGGCTAAAAGATGTCTAAAATTGGGCTGTCGGAAATCTAATATATCTAAGTAACAATAGTGTAGAAATAAACTTGTCATCAAATAGTCAGGAATGAATGACTCCACTTGAATGCCTATTTTTGGACTATTGGTTGACTTTTTCACTGACAGTCCAAATTTTGCCTTTTTTAGCCAATATGTCATGTTTTGACATCAATTAACTCTTTCCTGAAAGTGTTTGACAGCACTCAGAATATTTATA
>CAIGQW010000952.1:839208-852513 GCA_903798125.1 Danio choprae
GCTTTAATAAAAAGAAGCATGTTAATATATCTTCATGTTTTATCATCATTTGATTGCAGATAGGTTTAATCAAAACTGCAATTAAGTTTTCAAGATATATATAGTATATAATACACACATACTTGTGTATATGGTTTACAAGGACTTTCCATATTCATAATGTATTTTATTTAGTAAAAACTGTTATTATATGGCCTTACCCTACCCCTATGGCAAATTGTGAATGTCAAAAGATCCCGTTAAGTAAGATTTTTAAGTATTTTGAATTAAGAGGACACAAGGCATGTCCTTGTAAACCAAAGGAAAAGCCAAAGGTAAGTTTTGTAACACGTAATATTTACACATGCACATCCTGATCTACACTTTCTCTAATCGTCTTATATTTTGCACCCAGGAGCCTGCACCCTTTTGCACCCTTACCATAATATACCTAAAACTTATATTTCCATAAAAAAATATCAATAGTGGGAAAGTGTTGTCTCTTAATTTACAATATTTTTTTGTAAATGGTGGGAATATAGTTAAGCACAAAAATGCTTGTTCGATTACTTCAGAAGTGCCAGATTAAACCCAATCATACAAAAACGGCCTTGAAAATGGTCTTGTCTTAAATGCTGCTTTGATGTTATTAATGTAAGACCACACTTTTAGACTGTTTGACCTCATGAACTTCACAGACATGCAAACATCAGCCCTAGCCATGGCTGTTTCTAGCCATTCCAGCACTCTAGGTGGCTAATTTGACATTTTGCAGAGATTAATGCTCTTTGACATCTCAAAATAATGTACCACCTACACTAGACCCATCTCTAATGATAATGTTACCACAAGCAAACATTAAGTTCATTTTAGCAGTGAACTGCACAGAAAAGTATGTTTTTTGGAGTAAAAAATGTTGGTATAGGGGCATTCATTATCTCAAACAGCAATGGCCCTGCATGGAGAATTTAGTCCAAACCCAAATGAAACAAACATGAACCAGCAAATGAAGGTCAGCCTTCAGAGCTAGAAACTTTCAGGCAGGTGAGTTTCAGCAGAACAAAGCTAAACTCTGCAGGACATTGGTCTCCAGGAGCAGGATTGGACACCACTGGGAAAAAGCCTTTGATGAACCTGATGAAAGAGTTTTTGAAACAAGAAATTGTCATTAATAAATTACATTTTACTCAAAATGGCATCTTTCGCAAAGTTTTGGGAGCAGAAATATTTTGAAAGAATATAAATGAAAGCTTTGATCTGAGACTACCTTGAATAACAAGGCTACAATAACAACAGTATTTTTTAATGGCACAATGCTGTTTTGTCTGATGGCTGTGACCTGATGCTGTGGTTTAAGGATGTCCTATAGATTTGTTCAGATCAACATGCTAGACTGAGAGTTTACCCTTAACCTTGTACTCTCCTGTCTTTTTCATGTAGTTTACATCGGTTCCTGATGCTTCTATATATTTACAGCAACAACAAAAAAATGCATATTATGCATTCTTAACCTCTTAAAAATCAATTTTGGAATTACATTCAAAAATATTGAATTATTTTGAATTACAAACAATTTCTCCACAAATGTGTTGCCCCTTATTATTTTAATAAAGAAAAGCTTGAGGATCCATGGGAGTTACGGTACAAGGTTTTAAGGTTCCTACAGTAGGTTTTACAAATATCAACCAAATGAAAAGTGACTTTTTCATTGGTTTGAGATTTGTAAAACCTACAGTACGACAAATGGATGACCAATAACTAACTAACTAATTGACTACAAATGAGTGACCAATACCATTGCTAGCTAAATAAAAAAATTAAGAAAAATAAAATGAAAAGATTTTCAAGATTTCTACCCAACAGCAATGTTATAAAGCTCTGGAAAAAAGTTTAAAGACCTGTTAAAATTATTATAGTTTTCTGGATTTGTCTTTAATATTGTTTTTAATGTTAATGTTTTAAATCCATTTGATGTATCTTCAAAATTAGAATATTATAATTTAGAGCATTTGTTTGTAAAAAATAAAAAAAATTACATTTGGTCAATATAATTCTTCCATCTATTCAGACCTGACCAGGCAAAAGTATGTAAATAAAAACTAGCAACCATAGTGTCCCAGAAGGAAGACTGAGACCAGAACTGAGTAAGTAAACAGTTTATTGCAAAATGATGTAAACAAGATATATGAAAAGCAGGTAAACTCTTTCTCTTGCATATGGTGAGCAGTGGAGCCGTGATGGAGTGAAGCAGAGACTGAAGACGATGGTGGACACAGAAGGGATCGGGAGACACACAACCAGGATGGAATCACATTAGGAAGAGACATGTAGACACTGTGGGTACACTTGGAGCAGATAAGGTAAGTATAACTCAGAACAACTAGAATAGACCATTTGTTTCCTCCTTCTTGATGCGAAGAGGCCAACACACTGAGTGAGGGAGCATGCAGGTATTTATGGGTAGATGTGATGAGCGGAGATGACGTGCAGGTGTGCTGGTGTTTAGTATTCGGGTGACAGGGATCTTGCTGACTACGGTGACGGAGAACGGGGTGAATCATGTGACTGTGAGTGGGGAGAACCTGGCCTGGCTGTGACACATGGAGTGTCTTAAAACCTTTTCTGAGTGAGGAACCACTTCCTTCTGCCATAGATTCAAATCTCATATTGACAGTTTCAACAGCAAAGTGAAAGCCTAGTAATGAGAGAATGAATTGCATTACATAGTACTGTATTGTCTTAGTAATGACAAAACAAGGATTTTTTTTCTAAGATCAATGGAACAAAATAAATCAATAAAGTTTTACATACATAATACATTTACTCTACAACATTCGAGAATTTATCAAATGGGTTATTCCCATGAATGTAAATGTAAAGCAAACACTAAATTGCAACTACAGTATAATGTTATACTGCAAGAGAGAATAAGATTGCTTGACACATTTTTCAAGTAAAACACATCTTGAGATGTATTGTTTGTACATTGAGCAAAGTGATATATTCCTTTAACCATTAAGGGTAATTTCCAATGACAACACCAGCTTTACATCGGTCTCCATCGTATGGTGGAATAATTTAACTTATTACTATTGTTATTGTTTTTTTGACTTGGAATATTTTACACTGACCTACTGTCATTTTCTGCAAGTAAATGTTCTAAAGGAGAAAATTATGATATGAAATTAAGACATAAGTTATCAGTAGTTTACAAAACAGATGTAACAAACATGTTACTCACAACATGCGATCAATGGCAAATTCTGAGAATCAACAATAACTTTTGTGGTATCAAGTTTTTTTTTTATGTTTGTTTGTTTGTTGAGAACTGTATATAATACATGTTTTCAATAAGTAATGGATTTTCTTTAAATCACAATTTGAATAGTTAAATTAAACGCCATCATTATATTTTGACTGGAGTTATTTTTTACTGAAGTTTCTCCACCTCCAACCTTGTTTAGAAGATGGCATTAGCTTTGCGCTAGTTGAAATCAGACCACAAAGGTTGTGGCTTAAACATGAGCAATCAATTTTGTAATAGAGATCTCAAAGCCCGGATTTAATTATGGTTTATTTTGAGAGCTGTGCTAATTAGAGCTTGAAAACAGGAAGTGGCTGAAAATATAAAACGGTCTGCAATTCTTAGAGTTCACAAAAATTCTAAAGAATTGCATGAAATTTACATCTTCATCTTTCTTGTTTTTTTGGGTTTTTTTTTTTTCAAAATACATCCGTGAGCAGTTCATGACTGATTATGCCGCATGTGTTACCTAGGACTATGTGCTGAATATGTATCACCAGGTTCCTCTTCTTCAGGAGTTCGACACCTTTGGTGCTTCAGGCGCCTGACAGCCAGTTGGAGGGTTTCACAGCAGCCATTTTGCAGCAAGAATGCTTCCCACACATTAGTTTAATTTGTTTACTAGCCATTTCACACATGGAGGCACTTAACGCCACACTAGCATTTAGCACAGTGCATGTGTTTGAAAGAAAATAGAATGAGGAGGAGGAATACAATGGTCCAAAAACTGTTTAATTAAGAGGAGCTGAATCTCAGTTCACATTTATGTACTAAGTGTGTACTGGCAAGGGCATCCTGCCAGGTACCCTGGCAACCATCTACGGGACACATGCATTGTGGGGGCGACTTTTGCACAGGTAAAAATCTAAATTGTGACCCTGGAAAATGACCCTAAATTGTGACTTAATTGTTGGAATATCCAAAACTTTTGATAATTTTGTAATGCCAAACTTCATTAATGTATTAACCTTTTATTCATGAGTCATTTTTTCATTCATTAACCCTTTAACCTCACATACTATAACACTGATTAGAAAGTTTAAGCACATCACGTCATCAACTGCTAAATTCAAATCTACTTCCTGAGATTGCTCACACTGAGCCAGATATGGGCGGCGCCCATCACCCATCATAGATCAAATAATATGATCGTCATTAAGCTGTTTTAATGACAAAGTACATGTGCTTACACATATTTCAGATTCAGAACATCAAATATTTAACAATGTTATTAAGACGTTTGTTAATAGTTGCATACAATGGGAAAAAAATAAACAAAAAACAATATATACATAAATCATCAGCACTGTCAACTGATAGATTCCAGATTTTCAAATAGTTGTGTGTCTGTTGAATAGTGTCCTATCCTAACAAAGCACACATATAGAAATCGTATTCATTCAGCTTTCACTTGATGTAACCTTAATTTTAAAAAAGAATAATAATTCAAAATGATACATTTATGTATTACTGGCTTTAAGGTTTAAACACACAATTATGTTTTCAGTGAAATTTAGGTTTGAATGTGTGTAAATTGGGGCTCAACCAGTCACTTACTTTTCACCAACTTTTTTCACTTGTGTTTAAGTACGCTGCTCACATTAGCCCGTGGCTATATTGACCTCAGTGCACTGTACGCCTTGCTTCTGGAAAAGAACCCCATCCAAATGCTAAGTACTTTGCGCTCTGACTCAACAGTCAGCATTAAATGTAATTCTAAATGTCACCTTATAAAACAGACTTCCACTCTTGGAATTCAGCATTGCAGCAATTCAAAAAACAGTGTGTTTTTTTTTTCTCATAGTAATGTCCTGTACAGTATGCTATGTGGATTGTACATGCCAAACAGCACAGATTATGTAGGAGACTTTGAAGAGAGAGTAATTGTGTTGTGGGGTCATTCTGAATGGAAGAGCTGAAAACACTTCACTTGCAATATTCTTTAGCTGCAACGTAATGTATGCCAGACCAGTTGTCATAAATCTACACATGTAACATAAATAAAACCAGCTGCACCTGCAAGCAGGGTTTTGTTCTGTAAAAAAAGAAGCAAACAGTGAAAACCTTTGATCTTTTATTGTTTAATGCAAGTCTTTATTATGATTAGCCTTTCAAACTTTTTAAACCTTTGCCTTTTTGTTGCTTCTGTGCTGCAATTTAATTTGATCTGTTATTCTAATTGTGGAGTGTAAAAAGGTACAACGATGTTTCATTTATTCAGTAATTGGTACATTGCTGAATTAATGACCTTTCTTTACCATTTACAACCTCACAAATTCTTATTCACTGAAATAAAAAAGCAAAAAGATTAAAACATGGAGAATCCAAACAGTAAGAGAGCATTTCTAATCAGTTTGCATTCTAAATGTTTTGAAGTGAGGCTTGTAAAAATGCTTTAGGAACGAATGATGTCATAACATGATCACATCTAAGCAGATGCTGGTTTCTGTCAATCATCCAAGAAAGTCGATACACAAATTTGAGAAGTTTGAGACAAGCAATTGCATTGTTCATCTCAGTCCAATGGTGATTGTGTTGTAGCATGTGATTTAGCTATAACGTAGCTCTACAAAAGATAATTCTGCCATCATTCGACTTAATTCAGTTCTCATCTGATGATGACAGTCAGTGTAGTCATATCAATACATTTCTGAAAGTTAAGAGACTCAGAAGGTGAGCAAGCCAGAAGGTGACACTGAGAATGAAATAAAAATGATATAAAAAATACAGCTGCTGTTTAGCCTGTAGTAGATAAGTGGCCACTAGCATAATAAGGTTTCTTTTTGCTGGTCTTGAGATAACACATTCAAAGCTGGCTATTCAGGGCTGTTCCCAGGACTCATCTATTCACTAAGGTCTTTGCTGAGGATCTGTCCTGAGAGTTGTTCCTGAGTGCAGATCCACTGACTGGTCTGGATACAGACTGGATTTACCCATATATGTTAACTAATTCTCACTGGAGTACTTATACATTATTTGACTGTAAAGTGAGTTTCACACTGACACTGCATTGCATTTGGAATGGCTCATCCCTATGCCCTAATACCGTCGAAGGTTTTATCCTCTGTAGTGACAGCTTCAGAGAGATTAGGGCATAGGGATGAGCCCTTCTGAATGAAACGCAGTGTGTGGCACCTAACAACTTGCCAATGCAAAGGGTCATGGGGGCCTGAAGTGTCCATCAGTTGTGTCTTTTGAAATCCTTTTTTTTTAAGTGACCAGTTTTCAGCACTCCAGTTTAGAATGACACTTCAATATGTATTTTACTTATTTGTTCAAAATGATTGACCAACTGATTAAGAGCTTGCTTATTATGACACCACGATCTTCCATTTATTCCTTATATATATATATATCTTGTCATTGTTTTCCGTTTGGTTTTAACCTCTTCCACTGCAAAACTATCTTGCTTATGACTTAAATAAAATATTAAATTAACATTGAGTCTAACAGTGTTGTGCAACTGCAGCAACTCTGGGCACTTGATCTAAAGCTCAAATCAAACTGAACAGCCCAGGGCCGGGTTTCCTCATTAACAATGCAGCTTGAATATGCGTACCTCTGTTGCCTAGCAATTTTCTGCAAACAAAAAATAACTTTCTGTTGGCAAAACATACTTTACTTCAGACATGTGTTTTAAAACAACATTTTCACTGCCGAACAAAGTGAGGTTCCCACCTCCGTGATTAGTCTAGTACACAATTATAGGCTATTTTACAACAATGCTAATTTTTTTAGGGCAATGACCTCATAAAATATGATGACAGACATTAAAAAGCCTAATTCTACAATCTCAATAGAAGCTTCAAATGTAAATTTGTCTGTCTTATATCAATGTCTTATATGAATTACCAGAATGACCGCTATAGCCATTCTAGTAGTTATAGAATTCTGGTGGTTCTTGTGTTATACAGTCATACAATAATTTTTAAAGTCTACTTAGGATTGCAATGCTTTTGGGGAACACAGCTCAGTTCTTTGCAGTAAGGTTAATCGAAAAAATACTGACACACTGGTTGTTGCTACTACCAGTGTGTCAGTTGTTGCTACTATGGGCCTCACGGTGGCACAGTGGATAGCACGTTCGCCTCACAGCAAGAAGGTCGCTGGTTTGAGCCTCGGCTGGGTCAGTTGGCGTTTCTGTGTGGAGTTTGCATGTTCTCCCCGTGTTGGCGTGGGTTTCCTCCGGGTGCTCCGGTTTCCCCCACAAGTCCAAAGACATGCAGTATAGGTGAATTGGGTAAGCTAAAACTGTCCGTTGTGAATGGGTGTGTATGGATGTTTCCCAGAGGTGGGTTGCAACTGGAAGGGCATCCGCTGCATAAAACATATGCTGGATAAGTTGGCGGTTCATTCCGCTGTGGCGACCCCAGATTAATAAAGGGACTAAGCCGAAATGAAAATGAATGAATGAATGTTGCTACTAGGGATATATGGTTTAGATTCAATTGTGGTACTATTATGTGGCTTAATTGCAAAGAACATTTCACAATTCCACTTTGCTTGGAGACAACATAAAAGCACTGAAAAAGAATAATGCCTAGTATTTTATTTATTTTTTCAGAAATCTATACCTTTGAGCTCATGGCTTAACAGGACTGGGGGTGTTTTTTTCAGAAAGTTTGAGCAGATGCTAAGTGATCATTTCTTCAGGCAGTCAAAATGAGTAAGGCTGGCTAAGTAATCCCTTTTATTGAACGCTGCTGGTTTTCAGACTAAGCTTTGTCATTTATTGAGCTGGCAAGGAGAGGATATATACCAGGTTAAACTTATATCCTTGACTTTTCACCATAACTCACAGAATATCCCTTAAAGAACTATTAATTATTTAGACAATAAAATACAAATGCTGATGGCCAGATGCAGAACGTTTTGCACAGTAAAGCCTCAGTACTTTCATATGCAGATTGGAAGATAACCTGCCACTATTTTTCATCATCTCAGTCAGTCTGATGAGATGTTAGTAGCTTCATTACTGTTCAATATTACTGTTTGTATCCAGAGGTGTGAATTTTGTATGATGAGCCCTACTCTGCCAAGGCAACACGAGATGAATATTTAAACTCTTGAAACCCTTGGGAAATCTGGGATGCTGAAAAAAAAATTGCTAGATTTGTCTTCATGCTGTGTATGTTTAAATCTTCAAGTCATGTATTTTTAAATGTGTTACATCTTTGCCATTAATCTGAGGCAACCATGGTTTATTTTGCCATGTGGGAGGAAAGTAGAGGAGTTTCTCTCAAATCTCCCCTACGGGAGTCACAAATAATTTACTTTTTGTTCAGACATAATGCATTTGTCTGGTTGATTTATCATTAGCCTTTAAAATTGGATGAATGCTCTGCTTTGTTTTGAACAGCAAGTATTTCAAATGGAATTTAATTTATTGTTGCAATAGTTGACCTAAAAATGGAAATTGCCATAATTTACTCACATTTTCCGAAACATTTTGCAGAATATAGATTTGATATTTAAACAATGATTACATTAAAATAGAAATATCTTGGTGACCTTGTCTCCAGTTATCTTCTTTTTCTTGCAAAGAAGATTAATGTAAGGTAGTGACCTTATTGCACATTTATCACAAACACAATGTTGATTTAACAATACATGTCATTCAAGTGGTGGACTTGTAACCTCTGCAAATTGATCAATTCAAAATCTAATTATTGCCAGTAGCTTATGTGCACTCCCATGTGACAGTAGATTTATCTACAGTGTACAGTGATACAGTAAATTATAGATAAATGAGATCCTATGAAGCCTGAGAAGTGAGGCATTACTTAAATAGTTTTTGTTCTTTGTTGTGTTACTTTTTTTTCAGATTTTTGATTTAATCTGGTTCCATCCCTTTTGTGAAACCCTAGAGCAGTGCCACTGTTCCTGGAGGCACACATATTGTGGATGTTACCCTTATCTGACCTATTAACTTTAGGCTTTGAAGTCTCGTCTAATGTTCTGATTAGTTGATTCAGGTGTGTTTGATTAGGAAGAGGTTGAAAATGTGTACTGTTGGTGTGCCTTCAGGAACAGGGTTGAGAAAAACTGCCATAGAGTACTTTGTAGAGTACTGTACATTGCCCATGCACACTTTTAACACAATTGACCCACTGAAACACATTTATATTTTGTCAGGAATATAGGAATCCACATTAATATCATATGAATCCTGGTTTCAACCACATACATTCGTGATGCCTTTGAACATGTATTTATTCTTTCATTCATGTATTCATTTATTTAATTCATTTTTATTTCATAAGATTGGTAGGAAACTAAGTAACAGAGGTGGTTAGAGCAGGGCTGGGGAGGTCCTTAGAACTCAGGTCGTCCAACTTTTCTACATGTCATAGTATGTGTCCACAAGTTTATAAGTGCAAACCTGTTTGTCAGCTTATTAGCTGAGTCTTCAGGACCTGATCTGGATAGGTCAGAAAAGGAGACATGAAAAATGTGCATTTTTCATGTGTGTCCAGGAACAGGTTTTGGAAACTGTAGAGTAAGGTCCTTTAGTTCTGCTCCTGTCCTGACTTATTTATGCTGCTTTCACATGCATAAATATAGAATATAACAGAAATATAGAAAATACAAGTTTCCTAGTTATGAATTGAACATGGATGGCCTCTAAAGTCGTATTTACAGCTAGGAATCCAATTGGGAAAGCCTGAGCTTATTTTGGTTCATGGCCACTTTAAACATGGCAGCACAGAAACCGATTCCTGTAGTGAACGATTGTATTTTTTACCACATTTAATTTTTTTACCACAACAGCTACATTGTTTCTGTTATAGTTAAATTTGTGCATATATATGTACATTACTAACAATTTTATGTGCAAACATCTCCTTGTTTTAGACATAGCAAAAATAGGAGAGATTAAGTTTGGTAATGACTATACATATGGAAATGTTTATGTGTTTGGTCTTGGCAATATAGATCTGCTATGCTGCTGCTTCAATTATTGGAGCAGAGCAAGTACTGAGACTTGCTACTTCCAGTATATTGATGTGCGCTGTTTGAAAGATTAACATACTGCTTCTGCAAACATAACATACATGTAACCTCCGACAAATCATGTTAACTATATATTTTTTGTGTATTTGCAGTTGCATTAGCAAACATATATTTATCCACACATGACAGGAGAAAGAATAAATAAAACACACTAAAACCAGCAAGAAATTGTATTTTATTAATTTACCCATTCGTTCATTTGTTTAATTGTACTATGGACCATAGGACTGCATGTTTTACTATCTATGTGCTTAACACTAATGTACTTAACTGTGTGTGTCTGGGCCACCTTGCTGAATGGCTTAGCACTAGTGACTTATATGACTATGCGTACCTGGGCTATCTTGTCAACCAGCTTAACCCTAAAACTGCATACTGTGCGTGTTCCTGTTACAAAAAAAATCAACATATAAATAGACCTGAGAGAGAAATTTTAATGAAACAAACAATGTGACAAGTAGTCTATATGCTTATAATGATTCCTTTAACATGTTCAAAGGAACCAAGAAGTGTTGAAACTAATCATTTCACAGACACATGTTGCTCCGCCTCTACTGTGCTATGAAAACAGATGATCAAACAAAAGCAAACCCTAACAGTCTTAAACATTGACTCGCTCTCAACTGCGTGATGGGTGAGTTTGTTCTTTTCATTTCCACACTATAAACGACTGGATCTGAGACACCCAGGCCACTCACATACACACTTAGCAACATATACCAACCAATAATCTGCACCATGCATTTGGAAAAAGATTGCATAGGACGTATCAGCCTGCACACCTATATAGTTTCATGACAGAACTTTATATTTGTGATAATGCCCTGCCCATTCTTTACAGTATCAACTACTCTGAGGAGAAAAATACTGTCCAAACTGCATGTTTATGGGAGTAATGTTCAGATCACTTATTTATATCTGCTACCAACAATTATGTGATCTTGAATTGATCAGTTTGTATGAATGTATATAGCTTGGTAAAAAAAAGAGTATACAGTAGAGCAAATTGCTAGTGGTTGATAACAGACAGGGCACTATATTAGATATTGTTGTAACGCCCGAAGGGCGGATGATAACAAGACGAGAGGGAGACAGAGAAACATTACAAAAACGGGTTTATTAACACTTACGGGGAAGAGATACAGGATACGGGAAGACAGGACGAGACCCACACGATTCAAAATACCGGACAACAATGGACACAGACGAAAGGGTATATATAGAGGGCAGAGTGATTACACAGATGACACAGAAGGGATGAACGCAGGTGGAACAGATTAACAATGACGGTGGCGGGAGAAGGACAAAGAAAGCACATGACATAAACAAAGGATGACGCGGACGAACACTGACAGTACCCCCCCCTTTTTGAAGGCGCGTCCTCGCGCCTTCAACGGGAAACAACAAAAGAAGGAGGGTAGAAGGGGAGGGTACCAGGGAGGAGTCTGAGGAAGGAGACAGGAAGGGAACCGGAGCAGGAGGACCCAGGACACAGCCAGAAGGACGGCCCCGGGCGGAGTCGAGGAAGGGAGGGTCCATGGAGGAGGAGTGGCTGCTGACTCCAGGGGGCCGACCGAGGGAGACGCCGCTGATGGCGGTGGAGCCCAAGGAAGGGACGGAGAGCCGAAGGGCGAAGGTGACGCCGAGGCTTCTGAGGGCCGGGCGAAGCAGGCGGCTCACCCGAGCAAGGCGACGGCGGGGTTCCGGAAGCCCGCGGCGTAGCCAGAGCGACAGAGGACCAAGGCGTAGCTGGAGGGATGGAGGAGCTCAACGCAGCCGGTGGGACGGTGCGATGAGGTGCAGCCGGAAGAGTGGAGTCCAGAGGCGAAGGAAGGGCGACGACTGACCAAGGTGGAGCCGGAGGGACGAGGGAGCCTGGCGGAGCTGGTGGGCGGACGGCCCACGACGAAGACGAGGGAGGAGTGAGCCAACGCGGAGCCCTGGGGTCGAAGGGCCGAGGTGGAGTCCGCAGCTCGGAGGCCGTAGGAGCTGACGCTGGGCGACACCCTCCAGAGGGTGACGCAGACAGGTAGCGCCCACAAGCGAGCTCCATTTCCGGAGCTGGAGCGAGAGCTGGGGGGCTGGCTGACTGCAGCAGTGCTGGAGCTGGATGACTGGCTGCAGTTCTGGGGGACCGTGGGAAGCTACTCATGACCCTGGAGCTGAGGCTTTTTTCTAGGAGAAGAATTAAAAAACTGTGTAGGAACAGTTGATTGCTGCCTGGTAACAGCGGACGGATATTGCTGCCTAAACGCAGCGGATGATTAAAAGTCAAGCTCCAGAAGCCAGTGAGTAGCCTCCCAGTGTCCAGTCGCTGTCCATCTGCATAGGGGGGTGGGCGGGACTCTCGCTGGTTCCGCGGGTAGCCGCCAGGACTCCCCCTCTTGGCGGTGTTGCCGGCACACACACCTGGTCAGACGGGTGATTAAGCTCCTCCATCTGGGCGCAATTCCGCTCTGTCGCTCTAGGGGGCGATGGCTCATTGGCCCGGGGTGGCTCTCCGTCTGCGGTGGGCTCTGGCAAGCGCTCCCTGCAGGTGGACGATGTTGATTGGCTGGTCACTGGGTCGGGAGTGGCACTGACGAGAACCTCCAGGAAGGCGGTGAGTGGCAAAGCTTTACTCGCCAGTGTCCACTCCATTTTTGCGGCGGTGTTGCCCTGAGGACCATCTTCGGGCGATCGTGCTCTGTAACAGATGATGGGCGTGCAGAGCACGTCGCCCGGAAAGCTGTTCTCAGTCGCTCGATCACGGTCCTCAGGGCTGCTCTCCCCCTGCTCCAGCAGGCGGTGATGACGAACGGGAAGGTGGGTGGGGACCAGGAAAACACGGAAGGGAGAAAATAAAACACTGAAGGGAAAAAAGACTATAAAAAGAAAATCGGGGGAAAACACGCCGCTATTTTTGGGTCCGGTATTATGTAACGCCCGAAGGGCGGATGATAACAAGACGAGAGGGAGACGGAGAAACATTACAAAAACGGGTTTATTAACACTTACGGGGAAGAGAT
>CAIGQW010000952.1:852913-874867 GCA_903798125.1 Danio choprae
AAGTTTGGTGAAGGAAAAATCATGATTTGGGGTTACATTCAGTATGGGGGCATACGAGAGATCTGCAGAGTGGATGCAACATCAACAGCCTGCGATATCAAGACATTTGTGCTGCCCATTACATTACAAAGGCAATACAGGAGAAGGCAAATTCTTCAGCAGGATAGCACTCCTTCTCATATTTCAGCCACATCAAAGTTCCTGAAAGCAAAGAAGGTCAAGGTGCTCCAGGATTGACCAGCCCAGTCACCAGACATGAACATTATTGAGCATGCCTGGGGTAAGATAAAGGAGGAGGCATTTAAGATGAATCCAAAGAATCTTGATGAACTCTGGAAGTCCTGGAAGAATGCTTTCTTTGACATTCCACATGACTTTATTAATACGTTATTTGAGTCACTGCAGAGGTATGGATGCAGTAGTCCAAGCTCATGGGAGTCATAGACCATTTTTTTTGTCACTGCACCATGACTTTATATTCTATGCTGTACCTTATTACTGTTAAGTGACAAGACTTTTTTTCTAAGCAAAGTCAGACCTTACTGTCCTAATTAAATAATACAAAATCAAGCCATGATCATATTTTATTTTGTTAAAATAAGCATAATCTAGAGGCCTTTGCCTTTCATATAATCCGCTCCTAATACCAAATGATCAACTAGAAGTCAAATTATTATTTGTTGTTCCTAAAACTTGGATAGGTGACAAGACTTTTGTCAGGTAGTAAATATATTTTATTTTTTATTGATTTTTTTTTATTTTTATTGAACTATCAAGACTTGTCTGTGAAACAACGGGTATATGTTTGAATTTCAGAACAGGCCTATAGTCTTCATAGTACAGCTGCACAATTAAATGCACAGTATACTGACAACAATTATGTTCACTTTTAACTGGTGTTGTTGTGTTTATTGCTCATTAAGCAGGATGCATCACAGTGGACAACATTTTGCGATTACAATCCATATCAGTTCAGTAAGAATATATTCTAAAAATATATTCACCAATGGCAGACAGCATGAATTCCTTAGACCCAATTACTTTATATCCACCACTAAGCCTGAGCGATTCAGTGGGAACAGCAGAAAAGACTGAGAGGTTTATAAAGTACTCAACTTTTTCAATAAGCAGGCTGTATCAAAAGCATCCCTTGATGACTGCTTCAAGCGGTGCCATTATGCATGATGACTTTGCGGTTATTTTACTTTGCTGTACATACATACAAGTTGAGTATCAATATCCAGTTCTCAGCTGCTAGGTCATCAGTAAACTTTAGCGTCATTCTGTTTAGCTGTGGCTGGAGATGCTTAGCATGGTACAGGATGAAAGAAAGGTGCCTGAAGCAATTCTCAAATCCTGGTTCAGCCGAGTTCTGCTGCATCGCAGTGTCTCAGGACGTACACTAACATCTGTCCTGTAGGGCACGGCAAGAGCCAGCTAGTCTAGCAAATGCTTTGGCAGAGTGCCATGTTAGCCCAGAGCAGTATCAGGACTCCACCAAAGAAAATAAAAAGTGTTGGTAGAACTGAAAAATGATTGAGAAATACATTTGTACTGTATGTATTTCTTAGCTGAAGTAATTTATGCAACAGAAGTGCCATCCAAATTGGTATGTTACATTTTGTGATTAATTCATTATGCAAATAACAGCTGTGTTTGGTCACTTTCTGTGGGAAATGACCTGTGGCTTATTTCAAAATTTGCATACTAGAATTATAGTTTCTGCCATATGAATATATCAAACATGTAGTTACCTCAAAGCAAAATATTAATAATTGATCATAATTAGTTATACTTAATTAAAATATTTAGATCTGCTGTACACATTTAATTGATGTCACTATGTCAAGTGTTTATTCATTCAAAGAACATTCATTTCCAGGTTATGTGAAATAGCCTACTGTACTTGCAGTGCAATATTACTCAGAGCATGTAGCCAAAAATTGACATGATTAGGGACTCCAGTTATGAGCAAAATAATTAACAAATACAATACAAGTAAGGGCGGTGCAGTGGCACAATGGGTAGCTCTGTCGCCTCACAGCAAGAAGGTTGCTGGTTCGAGCCTCGGCTGGGTCAGTTGGCATTTCTATGTGGAGTTACATGTTCTCCCCTTGTTTGCGTGGGTTTCCTCCGGGTGCTCCGGTTTCCCCCACAAGAACTTTTATGACTCTTTGTTGTAAGCATGGTATTAGCATATGCATTCTTATTGGATGCTGATGATGCAACTATTAAAATGTATTTCAGTGCTACTATGTTGCACAAGTATCAACATAAAACGATCATTCAGCAAACCAAATCAGCAGCTTGATGATACCAAACATGGCATACCTGTGATATTATTTAGCTGTAGCAGTGTTAAAACATTAGTTTTACAAGAGTTATACACCGAAGATTAATTAACAACTTGATTACACAAAGAGATGGAGTACATGTATGAATCCCAACTGAATCTAAAATTTGTCTTAAGGTCATGGGCTACATTGAAGCGGGTACATTGTCTGTTTGAAAGGAAATTAGCATATTCCTTTTAGATAATAAACCTTTCTAGGGGTTACCCTTATCAGGGTTAGTATAGTAATCTTTGCCTTGCTTTGCTTGGGTGTTGTATTTCACTTAGTTTGCTGGAGATTTTGACAATTTGGGGATCAATAACTTTTCAATAGTGCAGTGATGCAGTAAGCAGTTTACACAGAAGTCACTTTACAACCAAACAAACACATTGCAGAATCTGCATGAGAAAATATTTTACCCCCACTCAAAACTTCCGATCACCTGGATTCATCTTTGAAAACAACATCCTGCATAATTTGACTGCTTTCCTGCATGAACTTTGAAGGAGCTGTGTTTTACCCTTCAGAGAAATTCCAGATTGGATTTATAACAATTACTGGATTTTGTCAACCACATCAATGATAAAATAATAATATTTGTGATACATTAAAATGATGACTGCACTTTCATGCAGGTGTGTTGAGGCAAGTTGGAGCTAAATTGTGCAGGGACACTGGCCCTTCAGGACCGAGATTTGTTGACCCCTGCTCTTGAACAAAGAGGGATAAATAGCATTAGAATTAAAACAAGGGAAAGCAGGGCTGATCCAAAGAAGCTGAGGAAACACAGAGTATAAATATTTGTATTTGCACACATTCTGGTAAGGATTGTCTTAATTTCCTTTCAAAACTGTGACTATGGACCACAAAACAAATTTACACCATTAGGTGTCAATTTTTGGAAATTGATTTATACTTACATAATCTGAAATCTGAATAAATAACCTTTGCGTTGATGTATGGTTTGTTAGGACAGGATAATATTTGGCCAGGATACAACATTTTAATATGTGGTATCTGCGGGTTCAACATAAAATCTAAATATTGGTATGTAGTGGGTGGTCTACAGTACCGAAAATAACCTGGGCTTATTTCACAATAAAACTTGTCAAAAAAAGGAAAATAAAAAATATATAAAAAATATATAAAAAATGTAACTTTGGGTTGGTTAATACCAATATTTACCTGCCACCTACACAAGGCTAAAAGTCCAAGAAATGAAGTCTTCCACAACAGGACCACGTCCCAAATACTGTTTGTGGGGGAGACTCACAATCACTGAGTCATTTTATGATATAACTATTCTCATACACTCTGACAATCATTAGTATACATAATAAACGAGAGGTAAATGACAATAACTTTGAGGAAACTCAGTAGAAAAGTACTGAAAATCAAAAAGGGCACAGTTAACTCTAACACAGTGAAGACATCCTTCTACTGTAAGTAATCCAAAATATTGTAATTTAAATGGGAAATTAATACCTCTACCTGCAAATGCGGCTTCATAGTGTTAACGCAAATCCAGCAAAACAAATGTCCACTGACTCACTACACTGGCTTTTGTATTGATGTGGATACAGATAATGAGGAAAAGGCCACAGCACATTGTCTGGATCTGCTACAAATCCAGAACAGGACACAAAGGGGAGTTCGTTAAAATAGTGGTCAGAGACAGAGAGGAGGAGCACATGCCAGGCAACACTTGCAAATAAGTACCTGTCAACCTCTTTAGCCACAATGCCTTGTGATGGGTTGTCCTCACTTTCAGGTCACATCATCCAAAAGAAGACAGCTACTTTGTCAACTGATAATGTGAATAGAGTGGTCTGTCTCAGTGGGTTTGGGTCTGTCCCAGTACCATCGCTCGCGGTCTTTGCATTTGACCACTTATCTACTTACATAATAGAATTTGGCCTAAGTGGGCGTGAGGACAAGGTGCGTGTAGAACTTGTGATTAGCCAATGGGACACACATAATGCAGTTTTTACAGTTACACTTCACTTTTTTGGTAATTTAAATAAAGTTACTTAATCTAAAAGGAACGCTCCTCTTTTTTTGGAAATAGGTTTATTTTACAAGCCACCTAGAGTTAAACAGTTGAGTTTTACCATTTTTGATTCCATTTAGTCAGTCTTTTTAGCTTAGCATACATCATTTAATCGAATGAGATAATTAGCATCTTGCTCATAAATTTTCATACCTAAAGCTTGACTCTGCTGTTGTTACATCTTGTACTAAGATGACGGAAAATGAAAAGTTACTATTTTCTAGGTCAGTGAGCTGAATATATTGAAAATGTGTAAAACTCAACTCTTTAACTCTACGTTACTTGTAAAATAAGCCTATTTCCAAAAAAGTGGAGCGTTCCTTTAGGAGTGCACAATTACATTTTTATTTACTTTTTAGCTTTTCATCTGATCTAGAATTTTTTATTATTATTATATATTTATATTAGTATATTTAGTGCATGTGTATTTGAGACAAGGCCAATTGTAAGACAGGCCTCTTAATTCATCTACTCTTGTGAATTTATTTTTCAGCCATTAAAAACACAATAAATTCTCAGTGCTGTAGCCTTATTAGCATTTTGCAGGGCTGGCACTTCATGGTGCTTGTTTTGTCTTCACAGTTCTCCATGTTGCTGGGTGATTTCTACAGCAGAAAGCTGGTTTATTGGGACATAAAGTGAGAAGAGCTGGTGGTGATAAAAAATACAGTGTTTCAGGCCTGGTAGTAGTATCACGTTTTGTGATTTTGCGGAACAACTGCACAGCCTCTCCAGTTATTCATTGTAAGTGGTCTTTTCCACCGTCTGTTCATTAAAAAGCATAAAATGCATAAAACATGACAAATCATATTAAAATGATGTAACAGTACATATAACAGTAGAGTGGCACTGAACAGCTACAAAACACACACCTTCTAATCTGCAGCCTACTTGTGATTATTGAGGCAAACACAAATGCAGTTATTACAAACAAGCCTTCTTGTGTTAACAAGAGCAGGTATAATTCATTAAAGATATTTTTTTCAATGCGGTTTTAAAATCTATAAATCATTTCTGCTAGTTCTTGAGAGGTAGAGTACAATTCAATTTAACAAAGCTCTTGTGCTGTATGAAGTTGTGTTTTGGAGACTTGTGTCTTTTGGAGTAGTGTGCAAATTCACATAAGGTCCAAATTCCGCCCATTGTGATAACAAGGTTGTTTATCTGTATTAAAATGTGCCTAAATCAAAGCTCTAGGAATGCAATATCATTCTCATAAACACTCACAATTATTGAAAATGTGCATGCTCTGGAGGAATATTTTCTGCTCCTTTCTGCTACAAAGATGAGATTATCATCCATTTAGTCATTAAAATCAAATCAAAGCCTTTTTTATGCTCGACATGGCACTTTAGAATTTGAAATATGCATGTCTCTAATTATACTTGCAGTCCAGTGGTCTCACATTACATTATACAAGAAGTATTTCATCACTGCTTTTCAGATCAAAAGGTTTCTTTGCTTGACCTTGCAGGTTATTTATGGATACTCAGTGTAATGCTTTAACAGGGCATGAAATCTGGATGTTTTCCATAAACATAAAGAGAAAAGGAAATAAATAAGACTAGTAAAAATAACAATTAATTTCAATAGACTGTAGCATAGTCATAGACTTAAAAGTAGTAACTTATATTGACTTTTTTAATGAAATGGTTATCTGTGTCAGAACTTAAACCTGGAATTATAAAGTTGTATCCAATATGTTTGTCAAAGTTGAGTTTTTCACATTTTCTTATTTTATATCAACGTATTTACATTATGTGAGTGTCATTTGTGCTATATAAAAAGCTAAATAAATGTTAAAATGCAATATTTAAAAATATTTAAAATACACTCTTTCCCAGTGATGGGTTGCAGCTGGAAGGGCATCCGCTGTGTAAAACATATGCTGGATAAGTTGGCGGTTCATTCCGCTGTGGTGACCCCAGATGTGAAAATGAATGAATGAATGAATAAAATACACTCCGAATGCAGAAAAAATCTTATAATTCCAGTGGAAAGCAGTGTAACATCTTTATCCTTGTTTAAGGAGCTTTTCTGAGCAAATATTGAATGAAAATATAAAGTAGTAAACAAATATTGAATAAAAATATATAAAATACTAAACAAATGATCAGACTGTTTTTTAAAATAGCTTCATTAAGAGATTCATTTACTTGAATGATTCCTTTGCAAATCAGATATTGGCACTCTCACACAGAAACCTCTCAAATAGAAACCTACCCATTGCGCATACCTACTGTACCTTTTTAAATCACCCTAATGGATGTGAAAAGTACAGTAGCTGATAAATACAGAGGCTCCTCTGCTTAGTTCATTGACAAACTAAGAGCTCATTTTAGGTGCTGTGTTTACACTCTCCCCAATGGTTTTATTGCAAAAAGAGCATCACTGAAGGGTACAGCTGGCTAGTAGCTCTCAACTTCATTAGCTTCATTAAAATACAGGGCCTAGTGGCCATCAGCTACCTGTGTACAATTACAAAAGCAGCGTCACTGTCATAACTTCCATTTATCTCACCTTTTCCATTTAAGAGGAATCACCGGAGAGAAAATTGGGTTGGAGCTGAGAGGCCATAGACCCAGCTGTCTCACTAGCCAACAAATTGATGTTTTCTCTGTTAGCTGTTGCATCTGAAGGCCATGATACATCAAGCTATTATCAAAGAACTAGAGATAGAATATCAGTTAATCTGTAGTACTGGCTCCAAGTCGACGTTTTGGGATCCAAGAATATTGCATGCTCCTTGACACACCAAAATATTTTTTTAATCAAAATGTTCTCTTTTTTCCAGTTCTAAATGATTTTTTTTTCTTCAACAGTTCAAGAACATGCAGGTATGAGTACTGTGAATCATGGTATGACAAAACCGTATACAGTAAAAACAAGATACTGTAAAATCAAATGGCTGCTACGCCAAATTCCGGATTCTGTTATGTTTGTAATTGTAAATGCTTGGTATCTCCAATTGTCTTAAATGGGGTCAATATATAACAAATTGTGATTAATTATAAAGATTTAGATCAGCTTTCAAAGTTAAAGCAGATTTTACAGTACAATCAACAGATGTGCTAAACCAGTGGTTCTCAACCACATTTCTGTTGGACCTCCAGCACTGCACATTTTTGATGTCTCCTTAGTCTATCACACCCATTTCAGGGTTTGCAGCAGAGCTTTTCTTAATATGGGGAGATGAAAATGTATTACTTAACATTGGAAAGCCCATAATGCTAACATGAAGCATGATTACATAGCGGCTTTTGGTTTCTTTCCCAGCCTACTTCCATAGAGGATGTGTTAGCGTTAGACATTATGCTTTTTAGGGTAAGAATTTCAAGCTTTTTCCTAGTACTGGGTTGCATCCGCTGTGTAGAAAACATATATCAGAGTAGCTGGCGGTTCATTCCGCTGTGGTGACCCCTGATAAATCAGGGACTAAAGCTGTGGTCACGCTGCACTTTTCGCCCAATTCCATTCATACACATGCGAATGTGGCAGACCGGAAACGCAATCTCATGCAAAACGTTTTGTATGTTGCTGCATTGTTGCTGCATTCATTCATTCATTCATTCATTTTCATTTCGGCTTAGTCCCTTTATTAATCTGGGGTCGCCACAGCATATGTTTTACGCAGCGGATGCCCTTCCAGCTGCAACCCATCTCTGGGAAACAATCCATGCACACCCATTCACATTCATACACTACGGACAATTTAGCTTACCCAATTCCCCTATAGCGCATGTCTTTGGAATTGTGGGGGAAATATGAGCACCCTGAAGGAAACCCACGCCAACACAGGGAGAACATGCAAACTCCACACAGAAATGCCAACTGACCCAGCCGGAACTCGAACCAGCGACCTTCTTGCTGTGAGGCGAACGTGCTATCCACTTCGCCACCGTGAGGCCCTTGCTGCATTCAAGCTTGGTGAAATCGCATCACATGTTTATGAGACCATTAGATCAAAACATGACCTCTCTGTACAGAAATAAAAAATATGATCTAATCATCTTGTTTAATGCCACTCCTCACGCAGTGCCATACAACAGAATTTTGCAAGCTCAAATTCTGGCTTTGGCCAAAGGAAAATGAATGAATGCATGAATTTCAGGCTTGCCTTCAATAGGCTTTGCTTGCAGTCTCTGCTAATAAGATGATCATCTGAATCAGGTATGTTTGGTTTAAGGAACATGGGTTGTTTCTCATTTCCAAGAATGCAGAGAACGCACTCACATTCTTGTGGAGACATTCTTGCCAGGTGAATGAACTCGAGAGATCGCGAGAACAGAGAATGTGTCTTGTGAGAAAAGTAACACTGCGTTCTTCCTGAACACATTTTCAATGGAAAATTATTTAAACATTACAGCATTCAAACAAAGATGTATTGCTTTTTCCCTTTTCAAACCTTACAAATATACTTTGCACAATACAAATAAAACAAAATTTAATACAGATTTCAGCAAATAAACACCCTTAATATGTTTATGCCTTTATTCAGATTTACATGTTTACTTTTATTGTCTCATTTAGGGAAACTCCTGAGATAAATAAGTTATATCTCTGAACTTTAATAATAAATGTATATATAATGCTGCGCTTCCCACCTCTTTTATTCAGCCGCAATGTCTTTTGAGACTTCTAGAGCGAGTTTTGTGCTCAGGTCTGCATCAATGCATCCTTGATATTAAAAAAGCATAAGGGTTCTTTCAGGCGTCCACCATTCTTGCAACCTTGACTTTTGGAACTGAACTCTGGTGGTTGATGATGAATTTACACAAGAACACAAGTCTGCATTTCAGTTATGGCTGCATAATGTATTGTTTTAGTATCAATATCGCAATGTTGCAGAAAAACTAAATATCGTCATGTCAGATTTTTCCAGTATTGTACAGCTATAATTTATGTCTATACTGAGAGGCCATTTACACAACAAAAATGGAAAACGTTTAATGTCTTTTTTTAATCTTTTGCCTGATCATTTCTGTGACTGAAATCACATAAAAGTTTTTGAAAATGCCACAATTGACGTTTTTATTTAAACACCCACAAACAAGAGCCTTTGTAAACGATGACACCATATGCATGCAAAGTATGTATTTAGGCATGTGTAGATTAAAGGCAAGCCTAAACAAACACATAACAAGATGCCAGTGTACACTGTAAAAAATATCTGTTAATGAACAGTTTTCCTATGTTGTGATTCACAGGCGTTTTCCATTTATTTACAACTGTGGGTTGTACTATGGGACCTTGATCTCTGCTCTGTTGACTTTTGATGTTGAAAGTTCAATTCTACAGTTTAACAAAGTGATTTTTATTGTCATTTTAGTAGTTTGAAATAATACAATGCATAATAAAACTAACCCAGACAATATATCTCTTGAAACTATAAAAATGTTAATAAAAGTCACTTTTTCACACTTTTCAAGATTAAATGTTGTTGGAGGAAAGATCAAGGTCCCATAATGCAATCCAGAAGCATGAATAAACAGGAAAAAATAAAAACATGAAATCACAAAATACGGAAAACTGCTAATTTATATTGTTTTACAGTGTAGTGCGGATGCCAGATGTATAACCATAAACAAAACATCTACATTTCAAAACAAAAACTGCATTAATGTAAACAGCACCTAACTCTACCCATCTGACTTTTATCTCTCACCGATGGCAGTGATGTTGGCATACCAATTCAACATGCTCATTCAGCCAAAAAGCCATGAACAGATCTGACTTAATGCTGATACTGCAGAGCGCACTTCAAAAACTGAAAAGCCTTGAAGCTCCCAAAAAGCAGCAGGAAGGTACTTATAAACTTAGAATAGGAATGGTAAACTGCTGCTTTACTTTAATTTACTTCTCAAAGTATATTATTTTTCAACTTTAAAAGTCCTGAAACTTTATAAATCAAATGCCTGTGCAAATCTGACTTATTTAATTGAAGTAAATGCTGTTTGATATGCACTAAAGAAGTCTGTCATTCTGACAAGACAGTAATTTGCTTCCCCTGCTGTGGCAACGATTTTCTTTGACAGCCAAGCATTTCACGCAAGAAAGAAAAGGCCTTTTAGCCTTGTCACTGTGTGGTTCGCAGGCCGATGTATCAATAAACAGCGCCAAAAGCTTGATGGATGACAACAAGATATCTTGAGTTCTGTTGTGTGGATGCATGTAGTCAGTAGGGATTAAAACATTAATCAAATTAATGTCCAAGTGTCATAAGAGCCAGGGGAGCAGGACAGTGTTCGTTAGAAAAGAAACAAAGTAATAAGCACCTAACTGTGATGTTGGTGGTAATTTAGGAAAGAGTGGATCCCTTGATGGATTTGAGAAATCCAAGTGAGCGATAATGTTTAGAGACAAGCTATTGTTCGCACTCGCCCAGCATGAGCTCGCGTTGAACAGGAACAGACACCCATTGTTTATGTTGGTGGTCGATCAATATAACAAACTACTAAAATGAAGATTCCTCTCCCTAAATGCCAATACTGAAGCATCTCTCTACACAGCAGTGGTGGATTCATTAAGTGTTGCTTATATGCTGAGCACTTTGTTTGTGTCCACAGTGAGAACTTTTGGTTTATGTGTCTAACATCCAATATGGTTTTCTAGCCTGGGTAACAGTTGGTGGAAAGTGAGCCTGAATGGAGCTCCTGTGAGCCCTTAAATCCGGCAGGAACTATAGCAGTCACCATAGCCCTGATTAAAAGTTGTACTTATCCCAGTGCATTCATGTGAGTAATTGACTCTAGCTACATACTGAACGCTTGCACATATGCTCAACGTGCTGATTTTCCGTCAGCTGTCGAACTAACACCTTGTAAAATGCAAGGCCCTATTAAAGTACAATATGCACAAGGATTTATGCATTTCAGAAGAGGTCAAATGTCTGGATTTTAGATGGGGGAAAGTATTGCTACAGTTCTCTCATGTGCATTGAGTTCAAAACTGTGGCTAGTCATGAGCTGATCCAAAATTTCCACTTGCCGTCAAGCACAATGACAGATATTCTCAGCTTTTGTGGAAGAAAGGCATCATGCTGATGCTTAAATTATGACTGTTGCAGCCATGCTCGATTTATTGAATACTGACTGAACTACATGAACAAACAGAGTGGATTTCATCACTTGCAAAATGACAGTGTCGACAATCAGTCCCAAAGATTGGATTTGAAAACCAAATTGGATTTCTGTGCAGTGTGAACAAAGCACTAGACGTCATTCCCTTCATTTTAGTAACTCCAATGTGTCAAAGAAAAGAGATATGTATATTTTATTTGCTGACAGGATTTCAGCCGAAGACCATGTGTCAGCTTACAACATTCAAGCAGACAAGAGCTTTACCTCGGTAGGATACTTCACTTCACTTGAAAATAGCTTTTAACAAGACGGATGTCGAATGAACTGACTACTGGAGCTTAAAAATTATTTCATTGTATGGTGGTAAATGATCAGCTCAGCTCAGCTCAGCTTTGGTTCTGGGTTATTAGATTTAAAGGCACAAGGTGTAAGATTTTTCATAATAAAATATCCAAAAGTCACTTACACAGTGTGATATATTTCATGTTTATATACATTTTGCCATAAGTTCCCAAGGATTTATGAAAGAGTAATTCACATGTTAAATAATGGCTCATCCCTTGTCATTGTCACTTATAAGGATGAAACATCCAAGATATCTGCAGGTTTCACTATTCCCAGTTTTCTCTATAGAAACTATGGCAACACACAACAAATGCAAAAGACGTAGATATATACCATCGAATCCTGTGTCATATCATCATGAATCATGACTATACAAAGCAAGCAGCTTTTGAGAAAATTTATAAATAAAACAAGGATCAAGAGCAGCATAGTATTTCAAACTTTGCATCAAAATTTAACTTGTTTTAATTGACAGGTAAGCAAATACATAAGGTATTGTTAGATGATGTGGTATACAATGGTGTAACACATTAGCATGTCAATAACAGCACCTATAAACAATAAGAGACAACGATATAACGTATTAGCTGATAAAACATATAGGTAGATTTACTTGAAATACTTGTTTATTATTTTATAAACTTGAAAAGTGTTTCAAGAGTTCACACTTAGAAGATGATTTATTTTAAAGCTTGTTTGGCATGATGTCCCGGGAGAGAGCCCTGAGCTCATAGATCCTAGAGAGGGGAGTTTGAGCTCAGGTAGAACTCGAGAACTTCCCTGCTGTAGTAGCTAATGAACAGATAGTGATTGCTCTTGAAATAACTACTTACTAGGAGCATGTCTATGATGCCGATTTAGATTAGTCAATTCATTTAAGTTGCATGTTTTTGGACAGTGGGAGGAAACCGGGGAACCCGGTGGAAACCCACGGGAGCACGGGGACAACGTGTAAACTCCACACATAAACGTCGGCTGGCTTGGTAAGGACTAGAACCAGTGACGATCTTGCTGTGAAGCAACAGTGCTAACTACTGGGCCACCGTGCCACCCATCTAAGACAGGAGAAGTGGGGGGGCGTATCAAAACGAAGATGGCTGTGATATGGAACTTAGGGTATTTATAGTGGCTTAGGAATTGTCTGATTGGTGAAACATGAATTGGATAATGCGGGACCAGCCGCAGCAATCATATGCACGTGATCCTCTCGAAATTAGTTTATAAATAAACTTCACTTGTAATTTTATATAATTCTGTGTGGGTTACAGTGATAAAATTAAACATATTCCAATTTGTTTGTACTTCAGTGACAATTGTTTTCAAGTCTGGTGAATAAGCCTATGGCAGTGTAATTAAATAAATTAAATAATTAAAATCAACATTACCTCCAAATACTGTGGTTTGATTCAAATTTTCTGTGGTATGATTGTTTAAAATGTACAAATGTGCAGCAAAAACCTACCAAATCAGACAAGTAGTCACAAATCAATTAAAGGATAATATAGCATTAAATTTCATGTAACTTGCAGAAAAATTAATTATGATGGCATAAAGTACAGTAGTTGCCATTCATTACCTTACTCGTGCACATGACTTGTGAATTTTGTACAGCTGTACATGGTGATAATGACATCTGTCGTTGTTCCACTCCATAGCATCATCACGCTTTTTTATTGTTGTAAAAATGCTACTTCTGCCATTGCAAATTAGCTTTTTTTTGTCTTTAAGAATAAATACACTCAAAAAGGTAACATTTTGTTTACACACTGTAAAAAATGTAATGACAAAAAGTCAAGACAACAAATATTTATTATGTTGCTTTCACTTATTTTAATAAGTTAATCAGGTTTCAACTAAATGTTTTAACTTACACAAAGCTTAACTTAATATTTTTAGTCAGTTTGATTTGATTTAAGTTGAGATGACTAGAAAAGTTCATTTGATTCAACTGTAAAATTTAGCAAGCCTTTTACAGTGAATGTTGTTCTTTTTTATTGCATTGTTACTTCTTTCTTTATGATCATGTGTTGTTACTTCAGTTAGATTTATACAAGTAGAGCAAGTAAGTCACTACATGATGCTGGTGGAGGAAAACATTTCCTGACTTCCTCCTTCAAAACACACTCTAAGCCCTGATAAGTTGAGTTTACTTTAAAAATAAGAGGAAACAAAAAAGTTTTAAGTAATGTATAATTAAAAAACTCGACGGAGCTCTACTTAAAGGATAAGAGTTGTTCTAATATGTATTATAAGAATATACTTAATGCTTTTAATTTGTGTCAATCTACTCCATTTATCTTTTTAAGTGTATTAAAATACACACAAAAGTAATACACAGGGTTTTTTATTCAAATTTCCTTTCAAAATACAACAAAACAATCCAAATGCTGTGCAATACAATGTGTTTGACTACTTTTCTCTCAAGTGCATCTACTCAAACAAGAGCTAATATCATTGACCAGTTTCGAATGCTTAAAACTCACAAAATATGTTGTTAATACCCCCGAGAACACGAAAGCTTGTTTTAACATCTGGACTTGAAGCAATAGTTCACCCAAAAATAGAAATTTACTCATCCTCAAGTTAAGTGGTTCTTTTTTTCTGTTGAACACAAAAGAAGATATTTGGAAAACCTGTAACTAATGATTTCCATAGTAGGAAAAACAAATACCATGGAAGTCAATGGTTACAGATTTCTAGCTTTTTTTCAAAATATCTTTGTGTTCAACAGAAGGATGAAACTCAAACAGGTTTGGAACAAGTGAAGGATGAGTAAAAGATGACAGAATTTCCTTTTTTGTCCATCATTTTAAGCACATGAACATATTGTAGAACACAATGTATACTGTGTTTACATACAAGTGAAAATTTGTTCATATGACTTCACAGAATTCATTTTTACTATTGTAAATAAAAGTATATGTACTTAACAAACTGTAATTTTGGGGGGTTTTTTCACAATACAATGCGAAATAACTAATAATTAAAATTATTATAAAGACCTGTAACTGTAAGCTGACCTTTACACTGTAACAGCAAGATGACACTTTGTCTAATTTAAGAGCAGGGAATAAATGAGTCCGAGAAGACAACATAAGGCTCGAGGCAGGTCTGTATGAATGATGAAAGATGATGAACACTCTGGATGGGTTAAGCTGTGGACTTTTTTCATCGATGCAGATGATTCCTATAGAAACTTGATAGTATGGGTCCTCGTGAGAGACATCCTATTGATGAAAGAAAAAATAATGCAAATATGATACTAGTTAAATAACTCGGTGCTCAAAGCAGAAAAAGGCCAGAATAAAACAGATGAAAAGATGATGAAAATAGGCAATGGGTAGACTCATGTTGACAAAAAACTCACCTTTGTCTGACGTAAGAGTTTAGCCAAAAGCTGACCAGCAACATGGTTCTTTTTCCTGAAGATGCTCATTAAATTTGGAAAGTAATTTTAAGAGCATTATAGAAGCTCTTAAAGCATTAAAGATTTTTGCCCTCCCCTTGATTGAAATTGAAATAAACCTGAATTATAAAACAAGTGAAACACAAAACAGTTATGTTCCTTGTGCATTTTACTCTTGTGTGCTTTGAAAGTTACAATCTTTATAAGAGCACATGACTTTATGATTTACTTTTAACTGTACAGTGTGCAAGTGAATTAAGTAATAAGCCTCAGAACAATATCCAGCAGCCACATGACAGACAGCTAAACTTAACTGGTGCATCTGCACTTGTCAGTTGAGCAAGATTGGTGTGAATATAAAAGTGCTCTTTTAAGTCAATAAATTATTTAAAAATTTAAAAACAATTCCTGTTGCAAACAAGTAAACAGAACAATTCTAGCATATAGTTTCCATTTGTCAGTCTATAATCTTTTTTTTCACAGTTAAAAATACAATACTTACATTTCCAATGCACGCCTTCCTGTCATCTGAAACTAAATAAAACACATTTATTGTTAGAATGTATCTACTTGTAATTGCATTAAACATTCATTCAGCTTATTTTATTCAAACAATGGCTGTATTAAAATAAAAATAAAAATTAAGTTTGTTTAAATTCACTCACCAAAACAAATTATGATTGTCCTCACATCCTGTCTGCTCCACTGGAACCACAGCATACTGTACCCTATGTGACCAACCTGTGTTGAACAGGATGGTGTGTACCCTAAGCTAGTGGCAAAAAATGTATTAAAAGCATAAAACAGCATGGACTGTTTAAAGTATGCTCTATAATCACAAATAATAAGCTCAACAAGTATTGTTATCGCTAAAAAAAGCAATAACAATACACAGCTGAAAATGCACTGTGATAATCGCCTCACGAGAGTTAAGACTTTGCGCCGTTTCCATGTCAACCGTGCAGGCAGGGGCTAACAAATGAAACCGCGTCAGCTTTGAATGTGCGTTGTATGAAAAATAAATGCTTGTTGTCAAGTGAAAATGATATGATTCATTTAAATCATGTTTTTCGCGCAGTAAATCGTCCGCAGAACACACTTCACAGACGTATATTTAAAAGGGATCGTGTCCACCACTCAGAATTTCAGAAATGAAAATCTTGCAGGTTAACCAGCGATCTCACATGCCGAATCCACACATTAAGTGTTTAAACAGGAGTTAAAGCGAAACATACTTAAAACAGTGTTTTGCGGTATTCACAAACAGCCGAAATAAAGCTGGATAAAATGTTTACAGTCTACTCACTAAAAGTCTGAAATCACCTGCAACTGCAACCGTGAGATCAGTCTTACCGCGGTATTGTAAGTTATTAATACAATAAACTATGTCTACAAAAAAGTAGAATTCACTTAAAATGTTATAGTAATAAACCAAATATTAAATTATTTAAGTACTTTGCACTTAAACTGTATAATTAGACATAAAATCCGGGCTAACAGTGCACCTTAAAGTGGCTCAATAACATTTAGCTCTGGTGGCTGTGCAGAAACACTTTCAAGTTTATCAAACCCCTCTCTCACTAGTCTTGCTTTGTGTATTCATGCATTATCACATTGATACACAGCACTGCCTTAAGGATACAATGTTTAAACCATTGGGTGCATATGGTCCTCCAGAATGGTTCGGTTGTCCTTGGCAGTGACACACCCATCTAGAACAAGTATTGGGCCTAGGGAATGCCATTACATTGCAGCCCAAAACATCACTGATCCACCCCATGCTTCACTCTGGGCATTCAACAGTCTGGGTGGTACGCTTCTTTGGCGCTTCTCCACACCATAACACTCTTGGATATGGGAAAATGGCTGGCACCATTGAAACTGACGTTTGTGACTAAAGTTTTGGCTATAGCAGCACGGCCATGTATATTGACCCCTGTGGAGCTCCTGACGAACAGTTTTAGTGGAACCAGGAGAGTTGAGGTGCACATTTAATTCTGCAGTGAGTTGGGCAGCTGTGGTTTTATCTTTTTTGGATACACCCCGGGTTAGCACCCGGACATCACTTTCAGACAGCTTCATCTTGCATCCACAGTTACTTCTGTTGGATGTGGTTTGTCCTTCTTGGTGGTTTGCTGGCATTACATCACAAAGACTTGCTGTCTTGGTCACAGATGTATATGTATATGTGTGTATATATTTCGGCCTCGCGGTGGCGCAGTGGGTAGCACGTTCGCCTCACAGCAAGAAGGTCGCTGGTTCGAGCCTTGGCTGGGTCAGTTGGCGTTTCTGTGTGGAGTTTGCATGTTCTCCCCGTGTTGGCATGGGTTTCCTCCGGGTGCACCGGTTTCCCCCACAAGTCCAAAGACATGCGGTATAGGTGAATTGGGTAAGCTAAATTGTCCGTAGTGTATGAGTGTGAATGGGTGTGTATGGATGTTTCCCAGAGATGGGTTGCAGCTGGAAGGGCATCCGCTACGTAAAACATATTCTGGATAAGTTGGCGGTTCATTCTGCTGTGGCGACCCCAGATTAATAAAGGGACTAAGCCGAAATGAAAATGAATGAATGAATGAATGACATATTTTACATAAGTGAAATCTTAATATAAACGTGCATGCCATATATGTAATTTGCATATTTTGACATATATCAGATTTCATTCATTCATTCATTTTCATTTCGGCTTAGTCCCTTTATTAATCTGGGGTCGCCACAGCGGAATGAACCGCCAACTTATCCAGCACATGTTTTACACAGCGGATGCCCTTCCTATATCAGATTTCTATATAAGAAACCTTTTTTTTTGGATGCAATAGCACAAATAGTACAAGAAGTAGTATCGTATTTTCCCATGCTATGTGGCCACTTCAACAAAGATGGCAGCCAGTAAATTGACCCAAAGCCTTGGGTTTAATGTTCTGTATTCACATAGAGTCAGCTAATAGAGGAATCTACAGATCCAGGCCTCTACATTTCCTCTGTGACCACGAGCACTTGCTAAAGCTAAACTTATTCCATAAAGCTTCGGTTTTGAAGGTATAAGGGAAATGACCCATCTCCAGAGTATCAAAAATAATTACCTTACGGCAAGAACACTGACCTCAGGCCTCAGCAATATTCATAAGACCTTCTGTTGTACATAATGAATGACCCGAATACATTAACACCAAAAATGGGGGGTGGGGGTGATGATGAAATGACTTTGTTCACATGGGAGGTTAATTTTCATGTCTGTCACAAAAACAGCTTACCTTAACAGCTTTTTGGCCCTGCAGAATATATATATTTTTTAACAGATTTTTTTTTTTTCAATCTATAGTTAGCTGCCTCAGGGTCTGCACAGGCAGTTGCTCTACAGCTGAAAATAAAGTTCATCCCCTTTTTCATATTCTGCTCTGGCTCATGGACAATATCACTTGGAAAGAGTACTGAAAACCTGAGTAAAAGTACATGTACACTGCAATGGAAATGACTCAATTTTAAGTTACAAGCCATCAGTTTCAATAGCATAGGATATTTATTTTTGCTTCAGTATGTTACTTGTACAAATAGGCTCAAATATGTTCTAGCCCTCAACACCTGTTATATCCCAGTTAAATTATTTTGCATAACAACCACGTAGATATACATTATCCACATTGCCACAATGCCACAACAGTAAACAATTAGTCAAAAAACACTGATTTGAGCTGCAATAATTTACTAATCTTTTAATTAAACTTAAAGCCTGCAGAACGAAAAACATCTGAATGCATCCCACACTGACCTACAAAATATTCAGTCACAAGAACAGTGGCATGACAGATAAGCATATAAATATGAATGTGAATAAAATCACTAATAGCCATACTGATTCAAAGTACCCAGATGAGTCTGTGTTATATTTAATGAATGTTAAATCATGAAATGTTGTGGTTCACCAATCAGAACCAAGTATTACTGTATAATACTGTACACTGTAAGCTGTATAGTATGCATTTTTTAACAGTCAATTTACAACTTGTTGAAAAAGTGCTTGTAAAAAAAAAAGGTTTAAAACAATATCCTTCAAAATGTTTTGTTTCATATATTGGATAATTAATATTCAGTAAATTAAAGACAAACGTGCACTGGATATGTGGGTTTCTGGTCTTAGATATTGGGCATTCTTTTTGGTTCATATTCTGATGTAAAGCAGTTGTAAAACACAATAGTGGTGACATTGTGCAACATGTGTTGGTTTAGATCCAGTGTGAAGTAACTCAATCAGCAGTTATACAATATATGCAGAAATGTTGTTATTCAGCTGAAGTCAGATTCAGTTCAGTTCAATTCCAATGTCAATGGTATCAGATATGATTCGGCTGTAAAGCTAGCTGCATAAATCTAGTATTCCGCAACATGAGTAATTGACCATATGGATGGAACATTCTTAAGCAAGTTGGAAAATGTCTGGTGAAAGGTAAATATAATTATATCTTCAATTCCATGAGGTTCCTTTAACAGCATTGGCATTGTAACAATTCTGACTATCATCAGATTAGTTAGTTAAATATACTCAAGCATTCATTTAGTTGTAAAAGAAGATGAACTGTCATTTAAAATGAAGTGCCATGTGAGGACAGCAGCTGTGAACCTCCATATAAAAAAACTGTGTTTATCTTTTAAAGACATGGAGTGGCACAATGAGATTTGATTCAGTGCTTCTTGTACGGTGTGTGACTACTTTTAATTTTGTCTCAGGCAGTGTAGCTCATTGATTTTGAACAAGACAGATCACATCAACAAATCAAATATGGAATAGCACGGCAGTTCACTAGAAATGCCCAAGCTGACTTATCAAAATCCACAGTAACTGTGCATATGGTAAATAGTCACATATTTAATTGCAAACATAGTAGAATAAATATGTATAAGGTTATTTATTTATTACACAATTTTAAAATAATAATAAATAGTCAAGAAGCAAGGGGAAAACATGCTAATAGTTTTGATAGTCAAGTTAGATAAACTCAAAAGGTACTTAAGAAACTTAAGTTAAGTAACTAATTACATTTATTCAAATACTTTAGAAGAGTGGTTTAAGTGCCAGACTTCAGCTGAACTGGATCCTGACACTTCTTTTGTCTTTCCCAGTAAAGAACTTTAATTAACTGTGAGTGTTCGCGCTTTTGCCACCTCCTATTTGTTCATCTGACTGGGTTTAACGTTACTCAGGCTGACACTGACACAGAGGGCTTGCCCTCACACTCCACTATTCAAAACGGGGTCATTTTTTTTTTTTCAATTTTCAAACACTGAGGCAATTTTCAATAATTAGCCTGTAATCTCAAAGAAGTGCTTCATGCGCTGTTTATCACAAACTGCCAGATTGCACTTTTCCCCTCCACAGCAATCTATCATTCGCTGGCCGGACATTAGCATTCAAAGCTTGTCATCAGCATGACACCAGACGAATTCATCTACATTTGCCTCTTTAAATGCAAGGGTGGCTCCTCAATATGTCCAATGCATTATTTAGGGCACGTTCACTTTGGGTAATTTCAGCTGTGCCCAACTTTGCGTCACTGTTATGTCACAACACATTTTTCCTCAGCACATAATTTTGTTCACTATTAACAATGTATATGAAACTGGCAATAGCTCAGGCTAATGAATATCCCAAAAATCCCTCTGCAGTCTGGAGAGCATTAAATTGAGTGTTTTGTGTTTTGTACATCTCTCATTCATGAGCTCTGGATTACAAACGATGAAGGGAAAGTTAAGTGTTTAACCTCTTAAATGAACTTCTGCACTTCACCTGAAGTGGCACAGAGACTTACAATCCTTGTTTTGATTTGGAGAATTGAAAATGAACTGCAAATAGTTTTCAGTAGGCTCATTTTGCTAAAGGACACAATTTGTCATGGTGTTTGCAAACACATGATGCATTCACAACCATGAAACTGTGTTATTGAACGTCCTGGTTACGTACGTAACCCACGTTCCCTGAATAGGGAATGGAGATATGCATCTGTAAACAGACTATGGGAGATCGCTAGAAGACCAATCACTCTGAAGAGAAAGAAAAAGGGCCAATGAATGCCAAATGAGTTGGCAGAGCTCAGCTCAGCAGGTGCAACTGATTAGTCATTAGTGGAGTATATCAGTGGCGTCCGTGGAGCGAGCATCAGATTTTTTTTAAAGTTTGCCAAGCAAAGTGTGAGCGCACAGGCATCACCAAGAGCACAACCTTCGAACGTCTCCTGGGCCCTTTCCGTCTATGGACCACACATGGAGGTTCCAAAGATCTGGGCGCAGGTGCCAGAGAGTGCCCCATCCCTGAGAGAGGAGGTCCTGTGTCAGGGGAATGCACCAGGGAGGTTCCGTCGCGAGAAGTGTGAGTTTGGAAACCCAGGTCCAGTTGGGCCAAAGATGCGCAACAAACAAAACCTGCTCTTCGTCCTCCCTGACTTTACACAGTGTCTGTGCAATTAGGCTCACTGGGGTAAACGCATATTTGCGCATACCCTGTGGCCAGCTGGGAGCCAGCGCATCCGTGCCGAGGGGGTCAAGATAATTGAGTATGCGTATGCCCGCCAGCCATAAAGGCACTAGGGCACCCTCTGCAAGCTTCGTGAAAACCTGCGGAGACAGGTAGAGTCCAAAAGGGAGGACTTTCTATAGCTGCAAACCAATCCTGAGGACGAGCGCATTGGAGTATGCGTTTCTGCCTGAGCATCCTAAACGGTATTTTGTGTAAACAATGGTTCAGTCTGC
>CAIGQW010000952.1:881482-899213 GCA_903798125.1 Danio choprae
TGTGTGTGTGTGTGTGTGTGTGTGTGTTGGTTTTTGTGGTTTACAAGGACTTTTGACCTGAATACGCACCAGCAATACAGGGACATTTGGGTTTATAAAGACAAGGGACATGTCCTTATAAATCCTGCACTGTGGATGCATTTATCTAAGTCCCAGAAGCACTTTCTCAAAGTTTGGCGCCAAGTCTTTATATACCACAAAAACCTGAAATGATACATTACACAGTGTATCCTCTGAGCTCATGACTGCGCCCCTGTAGCCCGGACCTGGTTCTACACCTGCGTCATCAAACATTTGCATTTTTTACACTTGTGTAAAAATGTCGGCCTCTGATTGGCTAGTTTGGCATTTCTGGGCGGGAAATCCCGAAAACAAAATGGCGGCGATGGGCGGGGCTTAAGTCCGGCGCTACTGAGTGAGTTTATTACTTATTTAAACATTATTTTCGATACTTTTATCAACTGTATGTAAATATACGAAAACAAAGTGATCCTTTAATAATATATATTCCATAAATACTATGTAATTATGTATTAAAGTAACTTAACTGTCAGTCAGTTTAATATAGAGAAAAAATGTTTTTAGTGTAAATATAACCTTATAGTTAATGTCTAGGCTTATAAAATATATGTTATAAAACGCAATCCATGCATTATTTAAATAATAATTATTACTTTTATTTAGTAATATTTTTATGACTGTTTGCACGTGACCTAATCAGATGTGTAATGAGAGTGAGGTTAATTCCTGAATCTGCACTTGAAAAGAAGACGTCTCTCACTGGACCTGATCGACGCAGCTATTATAAGAAAGGTAAGTTATTCTGCTTTTAAATAGTTTAGCTTGTTTGTGCCTTGTAGGCATTTATGAGTCGTTTTACGGTCAGAAAGCAGCTAGCTCATGATGCTAACAGCGTTAGCGTGCTTATATTTATAGTATGACAACAGAAACGTCGGACAAGTATCGTGGATTCGTATTTGTTTTTAACTTTTTTTCATTTGCTATATAATTTAACAGTCTAAGGATCATAATAATGGGTTGTCATGACTACAGTCTGTAAAGAGGAGGTGCTTCAGCCAGTACAGTATATTGATATTTCAGTGCTAATAAATAGTACTAGATTTAGATAGTTTAATGAGATTATTAAACAAAGACATGCGATCTAAATACATCTAAATATATAATGCATATAATAAGTGTTTTTTATAATACAGATTGTCATATCCGCTTTACAAAGATAAAAAGGCAATTGTTACAGTATATGCTATATGGATGTCATATTCAACTTTTGCAACATATACTGTCCCAGTTAAATAATTGTCTTGCTTTAATACTACAAAAATATGCTTACTATTAAAAATATGCTTACCAAATGGAATCCTAAAGTTATTATAATAATCCTAATTTTTATTTTTAAAGCAGTCACATCAAATAATGGCTGAAAGGAAACTGCGAAGGAGAAAGGCCAAGCCACTGGAGGAGGCCATCCAGTTTTCACTTCTGAGGAAGGACAGAACTGGGCTTGAGTGCACATTCATCAATGATATTAAAGGTGAGTTAACTGGTTTGATTTTGTGTACGTTTCTTTATTTCCTCTATACATTTCTTTTGAAGTCACTGTGTAACTAACATCTGATGGTGATGGTGAGTAAATGACAGTTGTTTTTATTATTTTGGAGGGTGAACCTTCTCTTTAAAGTTACTTTTGTTAATAAATTTATCTCAGGATCATTATATGTTGTTCTCAGTGGTGATTTTTTACTCTTTTGTTCTGTAGGCAGAGGTGTGTTCAGCTGTATTGAGTTTGATAAAGGGGATTTCCTGCTCGAATACAGAGGTGAACTTATAAGCAAAGAACAATGTGAGCAGAGGCAAAGAATTTACCATGATGCACTGAAGGTTTTCATGTTCGATTTTCGCTACAATGGAAAACTCCTCTGGTATGTACAACTGTTTGATGTAGATATTTGTTGAAGTCAGATGATTCAGAATGTGGCAGTGGCCATGTCATTGATTATTTACTCCATAGCAGAGAGTGCATACTTTGCTATAATTATTGGTTATATATTCTCTGTCCTTGGTGAGGACTGTTAAATGATTGTTAATCACACCGTGATCTCTGTTGGCCTTAAGTTTTCAGTGCTGATTTTGTCTGTCATTTGTTTAGTGTTGATGCGGCCCGGGATGACGGCTCTCTTGGGCGATTTGTAAATGATGACCATATCAACCCAAATAGCAAGATGAAGACGATCTGTGTTGATGGAAAACCTCACTTATGCTTATTTGCATTAAGGGCAATCAGTCCTGGTGAAGAGATCACCTATGATTACGGAGATGCTGAGTGCCCATGGCGAAACACGGTATGAAAACCAATGCAGAGTTCATTCTTACTATTAGATTTTAGATTAAAGATTAAAATGATTAAAGTTCATTTGTTATAAATGATAAGGTTAGTGACCTTTTTGCTTTACATGTGCGTTCATTCCAGTATGATAGATTGTATGTATATTCACACCTGTGTTATAAGGACCTTGGTTTATAAGGATCATCATAAGTACATGCTCCTGATGCTAGATTGTGTGTGTTTTTACACCTGTTTAATAAGGACAGGTTGTGTGTGTGTGTGTTTTTACACCTGCATTATGAGGACCCAGTTTTATGAGGATCATCATGAGAACATGTTCCTGATGCTAGATTGTGTGTATATTTACACCATTGTTATAGGGACAGTGGTTTATGAGGACAGGCTGTGTGTATATTCACACCTGTTATGAGGACTGTTGTAAAAAGTTGTGATGAAAGAATCTCAATGTGTTAGTTTGACAGGTATTGTCAATAAGGTTCTAGTTATTCCTAGGGCTTTGGGCTGCATACATATGGATTATCAAGCTTAATACTCATAATTTACAGCTTACTGTGGCCACACTTAACACTTAATTAATTTTTAATTGACAGTAATACTTCTCAAGTAAAGTAAAACTTGTTTAATTTTATAATAATCATTTTTACTTTGCTTTATCTCATTTAAATGATGTTTTCCAAGATTAGATTGATTCTCATCTTGTTTTCTTTTCAGAACATAACTCAGAAGGACCAGTGCCTGAAGAACCTAAAGACACTTGAAAAAGACACAGCAGCTATAAAGGTATTCTAAAATGATCATGTAATATTTATGTTAGTCCTTAAAGAACAGATTAGCATGTCTCTTAAAAACAAATGCTAACATCATTTGCTACGTTAGTGTGTGTTAGAGACATGCTGTACAACTGACACAGACAGTGTTTCCCACCTGCAAAGAAGTACTTGAACTAAGTACAATTTGTCTGAAAAAAGAAAGGTTTATCATATACCAGACTAACAACATGCTGAGGTTTTTCTATCAGGTTGAGAATATGATATGTCGCTACTGTAAGACATAAATAGTTTTTTTATGAATTGTACTGTGAATAGTACTGAATGGTGCTAAAACAGTATCATATCTGAATTTGGCATTGTCAGCCTCATCATCATTCATAACATCACTATTTTTTACTACTACTATTATTATTAGAGTATTATATAGTAATCTTATTTATTTGATTTCATGTTTTCAGCTGATGGATGTCGGTAATCCATCAATTGTAATGGACTCCAGTATCTGTGAAGCTTCTGAAGGAGTGGAAAAGGTCATTCATTATTTATTTAGACAATCTGTTAATCCTTTGTCTGTAGTGAAAGTTTAATTGATTTTATTTCTAATTCCTTACTTTCAGGTGACTGCAGTGAAGGACCAGTCATCATTGAATGACCCGGACTGTGCTGAGAAGGTAATAACATGAGCATTGTATATTCAGTAAATTCAAAAAAATGATGTTAGTAATCATTTCTACATGGGCTTTGCTTTTTTTCATTGTTTTCAGATGTTGCTTGTCGAAGAGCATGTTTTAACTGACGAGGAACACTTGGGTGCTACTGAAAGAGCTCTGGAGGTATCTGTATGTATTGACTAAAACTATTTGCAGTGTTCCCCATTAATGCAGCTCATAATGTCGTTTTACATGTACGTTTTTATTACATATATTTTTTGCTGTAACTTTTTTTCTACGCAGGTCTGCAAACATGTTGTGGTCACTTCAGCCTTATCGAGCATGGACAAATGTGTTGAATGTGTGGGACCTGTTGCGGCACTGAAGTGGATTGGCCTGCGATGTAAACGTTAGTATAACGTCATATTTTTCATGCAGCATGCCATATAGTATAAACCTTTAGTTTTAGTATCACTCATTTATGTTATGAATTCAGTCATTGAATATCTGTTTAATTAGTACATCAGTAGATGTCAGAACATTATTTATGGCCAGATATGTGAAGCCATTGAAAATAATAGTTGTGTAATATTGTTTAAAATGCTTCATATTGTGTAATTTATTTATTTTTTTACATGATTCTACGTTTAGGTGTAGAATTTGTTAGTTGAACATGTCCTGACATTTGTTTTACAGTATGCTCCAGTTATTGGCACAAGTTCTGCTATTCAAGGCATCATAAATGGAAAGAGTCACCTTGTGTAAGAGAATATTCAGTTCTATAGTTTATTTTCTTATTTTTGATAATGACCAGTGCTGTAAATTAATCACAGATATCTTAACAATAGGAAGTAAGTTCAGAGGAAGACGAGCTGTCAGATGAGGAGTACATTCCCCAGTCTGAGTCAGACAATCAGTCAGACAGTTCAAATGAGTTGACCACGAGACCGGCAGGTTGCCATCAAGCTAAACTCCTCTCAGATTTACAGGAAGCACCATCCTCTAACTTTAGTGAACCTCTGAGATCAGATGAACCTGCCCTAAATGTATCTGAAGGAAAAGGGTTTTTAAAGGCCAGGGAAGCAGCATCTGTGTTTAAAGAGTCTGATTTACTTTGTGATGAGAAGCAGTTGACTGATTTTGAGACAGACAGTGATTCTAACAGCTCTAGTGAACATCATCTTCCTGGAAAGCAGGACTCTGAGGTACAGAGGTCAACAGATGTGCTTATATCACCCCAACACAGTAAAAAGGACAGTAGTGAGGAGGTTGAAAATGCAAAAAGGTTGAGAGAGGAAGAGAGGGAAAGCTTGACTAGAGAAGATCAGTGTGTGCAGTCAGCAAAAATCTCCTGTTCTGCTAACAATAAGAACTACTGTTACATCTGTGGGAAACCTCAGTCAAAGTTAGCTCGCCATTTGAAAACTCACACAGCTGAAGTGGAAGTTGTGCAGGCTTTGTCATTCCCAGCGCGCTCAAAAGAACGCAGAGCAATGCTCCAAAAGCTCAGGAACAAAGGTAACTATCAGCATAACACTGATGTTTTGCAGTGTGGAGAGGGGGCTCTCAAAATAAAGCGGGCACCAAAGACACAGTGTGATTCAAAGCATTTTGCGCATTGCATGTATTGCAAAGGCATGTTTGTACGAAGAGATCTGTGGCGTCATTTGAGAAGATGTCCCTCAAAACCAGCGACTGACGGTGAAAACCAAGGGAGGAGCAGAGTCCTGGGTCTGGCGTCTATGGCAGAGTCTTCTTTCAGTCAGCGGATATCACCCGGAGTTTGGAAACTCTTAGGTGCAATGAAGCAGGATGACATTTCTGCTGTTGTCAAAAATGACCTGAGTATTCTTCAGCTTGCTCAGTCTTTCTTTAACAAACATGGACATGACCCTACCAAATTTGAGTATATTCGGCAAAAACTCCGTGAAGTTGGAAGATTGTTGTTGACTTTGCGAAAAGATTTTTCTGTGTACAGTCTTGAAGAAGCTGTGAAACCTGCCAATTTTCATAAACTCATTCGAGCAGTTCAGATGGTGTCTGGCTATGATGAAGAGAGCCACTGCTACCAAAGCCCAAGCCTTGCTCTAAAACTGGGGCATTCTTTGAATAAGATCTGTGAAATCATTCACTGTCGAGCACTGATGTCGGAAGACAAGGAAATGATCACATCGACAGAGACCTTCAAAAAGCTCTACTTCTCAAAGTGGTCTGAGATGATATCGCACACGGCTTTGGTGACACTGAATGAGGCCAAATTCAACAAGCCATCAACACTGCCATTCACTCAGGATGTGCAGTGCCTTCATCAGTTCCTGGAGAAGAGTGCGTATGTAGCTTTTCAGAAACTACAAGAGACAGCATCTTCTCAAAGCTATGCAGAACTGGCCAAAGCAACACTTGCCAGAATTATTGTTTTCAACCGTAGACGTGCAGGTGAAGTCTCTAAAATGCTGCTGAAATGCTTCAATGAAAGGGATGGCACGTCTCTGCATGATGATGTTGCCATGGGCCTGAGCAAGTTTGAGAAGAAGCTCTGCAGCCACTTCAGTCGAGTTGAGATCAGGGGGAAAAGGGGAAGGAAGGTGGCTGTTCTTCTCTCGCCTGATATGGTTAATGCCCTGTTGCTGTTGGTCAGCAGAAGAAGTGAATGTGGGGTGCTGGACACCAATGCATTCCTGTTCGCCCGACCCTGCTGCCAAAGTCACTACAGAGGCCAGGACTCACTGAGGGTCTACGCAAGTGAATGCGGAGCTCAGAATCCAGAATTTCTCCGATCTACTCATCTGCGCAAACACGTGGCAACTCTTTCCCAAATCCTCAACCTTAAAAACAATGAGCTGGATCAGGTCGCTGATTTCTTAGGGCATGATATCCGTGTCCACCGTGACTATTACAGGCTGCCAGAAGCCACCACTCAGCTGGCAAAAATATCAAAGCTGCTGCTAGCCATGGAGAAGGGCTGCCTGCCTACTCTTCAAGGCAAATCGCTTGATGACATTGAGATTGAAGGTATGTCCATCCTAGTGTAGGCAGAACAGTGAGGCTTTTACACTCGCAGGGAGGTTTAATGAAACTCATGTCTGAATTATGTCTTGTGTACACTTATATATGTATTATTTACCATGTTTCCTAAAATGATTGCTTGTTATTCAACTTCTTAATGCAGATGTAAATATTTTTCCTGTTCTAAATTTCCTTTTTACTTGAAGATGAGATCAATATCACGGATTCTGATGTCAGTGATCCTGAGGAAAGTAAATCAGATGATGAAGAGGCTCCTGATGGAGCTGCAGGAGACTCCAGTAATGCTGGTATGTGTCAACAAGAAACTTTTAAAATATAATCACATACAGAAATGTTGTCCTGCATTTCCAAAAGAATAGTACTAAAATTAGAGTTATGCACTTGTATTGTAATTCTGGGAATACAAATAGGATGATGCTTATCAAGTTAACTCCAAAGCTTCATCCAACACTGCACACTTTGCTCATATTTTATTTATGTGAAAAAGAGTAGGCAAGCCGAGTAGTAAGTCCAAATTTATAGCATTCAAAAAACAGTAGGTGAGAAATCCTCAGACCTACACAGGATGGGCACTTTACTACCCATGGGGCAGTGCAAGGGAATTTATAAATAGAAGAAAACCAGCACAACTGGTGTCGGTAGACATCTTGTTGACTGTAATAACATGGCGGATACAGGACTGCCCAATTTCATTTAAACTACCCACATTCATAGCACATGGAACGTTTGGGATGTATGTTCAAATATAAATGCAGTACCAGTGCGATTTCAGATGTAACTCCTTTAAAATATATTTGTATGTATAGTTTTAAGTGTTTATCTTTATTTGCTTTGCTTCTGAGTTTCCTGATCATTTATAGAACCAATGTCTTGCAGGTGTTCAGGAGATGCCCTTCGAGAGCACCACTGAAGTTCCCGAAGGTACCAGAGTTTTAAGTAACAATACCACACCCATGTAAGTACATAAGCTCTTTTAGAGTCCGAACACACTAAAGTATGTATTCTTCTGTACAGAAAATGAGATTGAGGCAGAAAATGAAAACCAGCGGAAAGGCCATAAAGTGTCCTGGTCTAAAGCAGAAATTGCTGCGGTAATGAAGCATTTTAAGACCCATATCATAAAGGGAAAACTTGCCACAATGACAGAATGCCAGCAATGTAAGACAGCAGAAGATGCATTGGCAAGACGCAGTGCACAGAACATACGAGACTTTGTGAGAAATAGAGGAATTAGCCTCAAAAGGAAGACTCAAACTAAGTGATGTTCTTTTAATGCCATTTGATTATGATCTAGGGGGCTGTTCTTAAGATACATTTTCTAGATCTCTGCATCAGTTAATTGATGTTTATAGCAGGGCTGGGTGATATATCACATGCGATTATTGGGTGTATTTCCGTATTAAAGCCGGTTGTGTGATCACTAGTAAATGTCCATCACTTGTTTCAGATGGAGCAGCATTTAATACACAGAGCAGGAGTTCATTGATGAGATACACAATTCACTTGCAATAAGGTGTATGATATCACATGGATTATTGCAGGTGAATTGTGTATCTTCTCAGTGAACTCCAGCTCTGTGTGTTAAACGCTGCTCCGTCTGAACACTGATGGACATTTATTAGAGATCACACAAACGGCTTTAATGTGGAAATGCACACAGCAATGGTATGCAATATACGGCCCAGCCCTGGTTCAGTGTTAATCTCATGCTTACTGCCTGTAAAGTGAGAAATTTTCAATGTATGGCATGCTGCTTTTCTTTTTTCTTGATTCATTGCAGTTGATTTTTTGACCTAAAGGACATATGGCCCAGCCTTAGTTCAGAGTTAATCTCATGCTTACTGCCTGTAAAGTGAGACATTTTCAATGTGTGGCATGCTGTTTTTCTTTATTTTTGATTCATTGCAGTTGAATTGTTGACCTAACGTTTTAGTTAATCCAAAAACGAAAATTCTGTCATTAATTTCTCACACTTATGTTGATCTAAACCCGTAAGACCTTTGTTCATCTTCAGACACAAATGAAGATATTCTGGATTTAATCTGAGATCTTTCTGATCCACCTATAGGATCGCTGGATATGCATCGTTCAATGCCCAGAAAGAAAAGAAAGAAAATTTGTTTTTGTTTTATTTGTGCACAAAAGTATTCTTCATATGATTACAGTTGAATCACTGATATGGCATGGGCTTTAACTGTTTGTGTCTCATTTCTGAACATTTAACATTTCATATCCAATGACCCTATAGGTGGATCAGAAAGATCTCTGATTAAACCCAGAATATCTTCACTTGTGTCTGAAGAGGAATGAAGGTCTCACGGGTTTGGAACGACATAAGTGTGAGAAATTAATGACAGCGTTTTCATTTTTGGGTGAACTAACCATTTAAATAAGTGGATTTCCTCTGCAGTCTTTGTGTGGCATGTTTTGTTTCATTGTAAGATTACAATTGTTAACTCATTAGTGGACTAGTAGACTAACTCCACTTAATAGTTTGTTTTTATTTTGTAATTTGCAGTTGTAATTAAAGTACTTCTTAAAGGCATTGGTCCCTGTAATGTTGTATATTGTGTTTAAGCTCTGGTACTCTTTAACCACCTCAGTCCGGGTAAGACAGGATATGTACAGGTTTGTGTGTTGTGTATCATAATGTTCCAGTAAATCACATTTGTCCCTATAATGCAGGACAATGTGTGGTTGTGTATTGTGTAAAAAGTCAGTACTCTTTAACCACCTCAGGCTTCGTAATGCAGCGTAGTGACACCTTTGTGTGTGTGTACACTCATGTACCTGTAAAGCACACCAGTCCCTGTAATCCAGGTAACTGACACGTTTGTGTATTGTAAAAATATTGTTCTCATAAATCTGTCGGTTCCTGTAAATCACAATTATGTTATAGGCGGGAACATTTTAGGAGGGGGCGTGGCTGTCCTTATGTACCACCAAAATATCATGTTGTAATATTATACGTTCTGGTGTGTGTATAGGAAATCTGAGATGATATCTGTGTTCTGCAGAGCAAAACTAATTTTTTGATGGTTTTATTATCTCTGTAAGTCAACAGGAAAGGGGTGTCCCCATAGACCAGCAAAAAACTGGTTTGGCGATCAAAGTCCCTATATACCACAAAAACCAGTATGTGTGTGTGTGTGTGTGTGTGTGTGTGTGTGTGTGTGTGTTGAATGCCATCAGTAGCTGTGTGAATAAACCCCACTTTCCTTGCCTCTTTAGCCACTGATATTAGAAACTACTGTCTTATATTCACAACTGAATAACATTTTAGATGCAGGTTTGAATCTCACTCAGGATGGTGCAGTTGGACTGAAGGAGTAATGCTGGTGCCATGATCCAGATGGGAGGGAGCTTTAGATGGATGATCTTAATGGAGAACAGCTATTAGGAGATGTGCAAGTAAACCTCATTTCACGAATGTTGCCCACTAGCAACTGACACTGAAGTCCGTTAGTGTCCTTGTTAGTATGCACACCTCCAGTACTGGAAACATTATTTTGAACACTGTTTTGAATTTGCTGAGTACATTCAAACAAGTACATTTCTGCTTTATCACTCAGACACATCATTAACAAATCAGTATTCAAGCAATATAACCACACTTTTTTTAGAAACCCACTCTAAATCACTAAATCGCATTTAGAATCATCCTCATTCCTGTTCGAAAATGTAATCCATACCTAATCTTTACCCCTAAACCTAAAGTAAAAGTCAAGCTGTATGGGTCATTTACATATCGTATGAGAAGCACTTCTCACAAAACAGATGCTTTATACACATATATACTTATGTATAAATGTTAATTAATAACTATTCTATAAATAGGATGTGCTTATAGCTACAGATTAATGAAAATGCAAAATAGCCTACTGTAATGTCTGCAATTATATCAAATAAATAAATAAAACATATATAAAGGGGCAGCACGGTGGCGCAGTGTATAGCACAATCGCCTCACAGCAAGAAGGTCGCTGGGTCAGTTGGCATTTCTGTTGTGTGGAGTTTGCATGTTCTCCCTGTGTTCCCGTGGGTTTCCTCCACAGTCCAAAAGACATGCGCTATAGGTGAATTGGGTAAGCTAAATTGTCCAGAGTGTATGTCTGTGAATGAGTGTGTATGGATGTTTCCGTGTGTGGATGTTTCCCAGTGATGGGTTGCAGCTGGAAGAGCATCCGCTGCGTAAAAAACATATGCTGGATAAGTTGGAGGTTCATTCCGCTGTGGCGACCCCAGATTAATAAAGGGACTAAGCTGAAAAGAAAATGAATGAATGAATAAACATATATAAACACATACAGCACCTTACAGTCTTTGAAATGTTACCAATTACAGGAAAATTACCCAAAACATATATTTAGGCCTTATTTGGATTCAAAAACAATACGAAAGATGTACAGTCAGTACAAACCTCTCATCTGTATCTTTATTATTCACCAGAACATTTAGCCTCTTCTTAAAAAGTAATTCTGTCATTCCAAGTTCATAATAGCCCAAAAGGCCATGATATTCATTTAAATATAATTTTTTTGTGTTTTGGGTTGCTAAAAGGATCAATTGCTTATTTGTTTTTTCACGCTTCTCTCTTGCATTTTTCCATTTCTGAAAGAATGTGAGAAGCACTGCAATAAAAAAAGTTTCTATTATGAACTCAACTTCATTTTTTTAAATATAGATGCATGGCGAGTGCACCAAAATAAAGAATAGAGAGAGAAAGCGAAACCATTCACGCTTTCCACACGCTTTTAGATGGCCTTGTAAACAACAAGACACACAGCAGATTCTGTTCTAGCTGGCATGTGGCTGTTTGTCACAGAAAGATGCCAAGGTTTGTTTGAGCTTGGGTCAAGCATAGCTCATCATTATATGTATTATTAGGATGTAATGTCTTGGCTGTGTATTTAAAAATGGAGCTTTTTTTGTTTTCATTCTCCTGGCTTGTTGCACCCAATGGTGATGATTCAATGTAATCCAATAACATTCAGCGTGTGCATCTAGCTCCACCCTTCTGGTATTGATTTGTTGTGCTGGTACCCTTTGAAAAGGGTATCTAATAAGTGTTATGGGAAAAAAGTGGTTTGCTTTTTGGTATCTTTTGACAGTGGAAACAGACATGTACTAAATGTACTACTCAGTGGAAATGGGCCATAACCTATTTATTGCTCACCGAAGAGGAATTTGCTGAAATATGTGCAAATATGTCTGATAATTTGATAATCGGAATTGATAATTGTGCTTATAATCTGATAATCCATTTTAATGCAATTATTTAAGAAATTTGGCTTTGTGTTCCCTCTTGACTTGCCTAGTTTGCAATCAACAGACCCTGGCAGATACTCAATAATGGCCTGTCAGCTTGTTGTGTCCCGGCCTTTACATGCTCTCCAGGAGCTTGGGTTCTCTAGGTGCATTGTTGCACAGAATGGCCTAACATACTTGACCCAAGCAGTACATAAAAAAAAAGAAGAAAGAAAAAGTAACTGAGTCTTGTCACAGCACTCAAAAATGATGCTCTTTTGTTTTTTTTTGTTTTTTTGTATTGTCCTTATTTGTAAATTGCTTTAGATAAAATTGCCTGCTAAATGATTAAATGTGAATGTAATGTGAGCGTTCTACTAACCTAATCTAAGGCATTATCCTTAAAAAGTGAATCCCTAAACAACATGCCCCTGTCGTTTTTTGTCCGTAAGCAAACTTTCATTTCTTTCCAGTCCAGTTTCAGTTAGATTGTCTCATATTTTATGGCCATCTCATTCCTGATAAAGTCAGTCAAAAAGGCGTCAAAGCAGTCACATGCTTTACAAAGGAGGAACTTGCAAATCAATGCAGACATGAAAGTGAACAAGAAAAGACTTATTCAGAAACACTAGTAGTTTACAGCTGAAGAGTACTATCCTCCATCATTTATTCATTCATCTTTCCCTCAGCCAGTACATCTCTTCTTTAATCTTTTTACCTCCCCTTACCTCTCTCCCTCTCTGTCTGCTCTCTTGCCTTCACACAGCATGTGTGGCCAGCTAAAAATTGGTCTAAAAGCATGAAGCCATTGCCTCTGGCCATGGGGTGCTGTGTTATTATACCCTTCTCACGATGGCATTGCTCGCACACATCCATGCAGAGCCAGCATGGCCATCATCTTGCCTCCATCAGCGCCTGGAGTTGGTTTGGCCGGGGTCAAGCCCTAATGTGGCAGGCTGAGATAATAGCACAGCTGTGCATTCATAACCATCCCACACAAACAAACACACACAGACACACACTTCCTTGCCGGACATGATAGTTGTCTCAGCTTCCACCCCCTGTGGCGGTGCCAGATAACAACAGATGCCACCCCTGCATAAGGACTGTTGCCCTTATTGTGTTAGGTTAGCGAGAAGGGGAAGCCAGTATAATGAGGGGCAAGCCAGACTGTGTAGCGAAATGCCCTCTGGGTTGATGGGGACCGACTAAAAAGCTGTTCAGGGCCAGGAATGAATATTAATGCAAATATAGAGATAAGACGTGCAAAATGATTTCTCAAAAACAGACATTTTAGAGAATTTAAGCACATTTAAGGATACAGAGCCTAAAGCTGACATTTTGCAAAGTGTGCCAATGACCAGGGACTAGGGAGTATCGCATACCAAAAGCTAGATGGAAACACAAAATAAAAACTTTTTACACGATAAGTGTTGGGTATAAAGTTACTTTTAAAGGTAATATATTACAATATTGAGTCACTTAAAAAGTAACTAAATCTGTTCTTCTTTACTTTTTAAGGAAAGTATGAAAGTATGTGTTATTTTTAACATTTTTAATGATTAAAATAGGCAATATATTACTTTTCTACTTTTAACTTTTCCCAACACTGTAAACAATAAGAGAGAAACAATGCATAAACTACAGTGGAAACTCATTCATTCATTTTCATTTCGGCTTAGTCCCTTTTAATCTGGGGTCGCCACAGCGGAATGAACCGCCAACTTATCCAGCATATGTTTTACACAGCGGATGCCCTTCCAGCTGCAACCCATCTCTGGAAAACATCCATACACACCCATTCACACTCATGCACTACGGACAATTTAGCTTACCCAATTCACCTATACGGCATGTCTTTGGACTTGTGGGGGAAACCGGAGCACCCGGAGGAAACCCATGCCAACACGGGGAGAACATGCAAACTCCACACAGAAACGCCAACTGACCCAGCCGAGGCTCGAACCAGCGACCTTCTTGCTGTGAGGCGAACGTGCTATCCACTGCACCACCGTGAGGCCCACAATGGAAACTCATTTAGCGAATTAAATGCAGAATGTGCAACAAAAAAGTTATGGGATATTGCCACAACAGAAGATGTGGTTGAGTAACGTGACTAACCAATGAATTAATCGTATCTCATGCTATTTCAAAGTTTCTAAAACCTAAAAGCAGCCTAGCACAGTCATTTTCAAAAACATCAGGCACTGGCTCCGAACGCAAGAAAACATGACATAGTTACTGAGTGTGTCATCTTGTATGGTTTGAGATTTGAGTGTTTTCTTAATTTCCCACATACCAATACCAATATTAAATTATTGTGGAAATTACATTTATACAAACAAATTGCAAACTGAAAACAAAATTTCAAAATATATTCCACAAAAAAAGTTTTTCAAGATAGTATTTAAGTATTTTTTATATTTATAATAAAATATGCTCCAATAAGCATACAACCTGCATACATTATGTAAAAGTAATTTACAAGTACTATTTGTTAAAAGGTTCCTAAGCAGTCACACTGTTTTTATTAAACAGTTTAACACCCAACAGTATGAAAGAACAAGGCAGAATAAAGTGCTAAAGTGGTTTCTCGGCTTGCATAAACAATATTGTTTTATAGTCAGAATGATGTTTAGAACTACATATTTAGCATTATAGTTTCAATCCCTGGTGTTAAAAGCCTTTTATTCTTTAACAAATTTCAGTTTGTGGTTGTTTTGATTGCTGGTTTAAGTCATGCACCCTCTCTACTCCACTACATCCAGCAAGTTAATTTGCAAGCCAACAATAAAAGAAGATTTTCATTAAGATTATCCCACTTCTTCTTCTCATCTCAAAAAACTCAGTTCCCAAATGTATGCCCTCCACCCAGGGCCATGATGGACCTTTCGAATTCATTGATGTGGTACTCAGCAGCCGTTTTACTTCACACTTAGACTTCTGGTGAAATTGCCCAGACAAATTTTGCCCCAGTTTTGAGGAAGCACAGTCACCCAGGCACGTTGAAAAACGGCACAGCACTTCACTCTGCAAATATCAGCACCTGAGGGGCTGTTTGTTTGCCGCTGTAATGCCGTTCTCTATAAATCCATCACTCATCGCTCGACATAAATGTTTGGAGAGACCCAACTCAGCTTCTGCAGTTGGCACACATGCAGCGCAGTGACTCTTAATTAGATAAAGTGAATATTGAAGCTTTCAGAGGCGCTTGCAAACAGGAGCGAGAAGATCAGCTGTACTGCTGTCAGAATGTCCAAGTTTGTCAAGTACACTGAACCAGAAACTAAGTCGTGGATCTCCAGTCAGTGGCACATTTGATCTTGTATTCATATAGTTCATTATGATAACTTATAAAAGATCTGAGTCATCTGTTCTCTCACTGCATGTCTCTTATTGCGTATTCAGTATAGCATTAGAGTGATTCAGCCTTTAGCTATCTGAATGTTTAATCCTTTTGTAGCTTTATTGTTTATTTATTTAATACATGCTAAATACAAGGTCTGTGTCAACAACTGTTTTATAGTTCTTTTCTATAACTTTTAGCCAATCTAACGTTGTTCATGCAATAATGATTAATTTGTCACAGCAAATAAAATAATAAGGTTTTTAATCAATGTATTGTCAATGTAAGTTTTACCTGTGTATCTTTGTTAAAGAACAACAATGCTCTATAGCAAAGATACAGAGAAAACAAATTAAATGGTTGAACAATGTAAACCACTTAATGTTAACACTTAAATGTAAACTTCACGTTAAGTGAAGTCAACAAACAATGAAGCAATGGCTGTAAACAAAGCATTAGGCAACTAGTTAAACTTTAAAGATACATTAATATAATATCATTGTCAAGGGTTAATTTTCAGCAACAACTTTCTGCATTGGGGTTGTAAAGTGTCAAAGACATGGTATCAGTTGTCGACGATTGAATCTGGCATCCCAACATCCATTTGTTGTTTACAAATCCCCACGACACCATACGTCAAGAAAATTGTGCTGAAATTGGGAAAAGGTTGTGTAATCTGAAAGGGGCTTAAGTCTGTTTATAGTTGATGTAACCTGTGAGAAATATATATGGAAAGTCTTTCATAAAGACGGTACACTGTCGCCTTCATTTTAAAGTGTAGAAGTGCATTTGATGCTCTGCTTATCAGTTTATTACTTGTGATTATTACTTGCTCAGTGATTTCTTAGTGATTTACACAACAAAGGGACAAGCCAAGTATTGCTTATTAAATTTATTGATAAATTCATTAAATCTATTGCTAATACTAACCGATTTTAGTGCATGATATCACTTTCTGGATGATTATGTCATTAAGAAACTGGCTTTTGTCAGTAAAAGAGGTTTTCCAAAAAACGAACATGATGGAAAGTAAAATTGAGTCTTTCTTTCTTTCTTTCTTTCTTTCTTTCTTTCTTTCTTTCTTTCTTTCTTTCTTTTGCTTGACATTCTAAATCATCTCAAATTGCATACATAATATGTATAAGTACATCATTTAAAAATATATATTTTTAAAAAAAGGTGTTTCATGATGCAAGTACTGGCAATGTGAAAAGGTACAGCATAACAAGCAGGATCCATCTATAATTCCCTTCAAACCCTCTCCATTTAAATAAGAGGATCCATTTCAAATGAAACTGCGCCGAATAATAAAGATTTTTTTCTGTAAAAACAGACTGTTACTAAACTGCCTTTTACTTCTGAGAATCAGAGAACAAGTCTGTTGTGAAAAGGCTTTCAGTTATGGGATGATGAGAATTGATCTCTGCATCTTTAAAGAAATCTTTTAAGGCACAGCGCTTTAAGTTCCAACATAAAAGGAGTGACCGAAATATCTTCAGTTACTTCAAAAACAATTTAATTGATTTTTCTCAGCTTTCAAACTGTTCACTTTATAGCTTTGTTATATTCAGGTTCAGGGTATTGTTCTCTTTTCTTCAGTGGCTCTGAAATGACCAAACCATTAATGGCACGCACACACACGCAACCAGATGATCAAAAGCAATGATTACAGCATCAGAATACATAAATAATATCACTGAGTGGCACTGCTGTTGCCAGAGCAAACAGAACATTAAAAAAAAGTTCATGATGAACCATGATATGCCTCTATATCAAGAGAGGAGAGATGTTTATTACTGAGATGCTGTTGATCTTTCGCCTACTATTAATTATTCCAAAGATAAATGCCATTGCAGAGATGTAAATGACAGCAGTGTTTTGGCCACTGATCCTCCAGCAGTCACACTCCAGGATAATTTATTATCCGCATAGATGCAGTGAACAAGCTTCCATCAGAATGAACCGACATTTAGATTTATGCAGTTTGGTTAAATTTTTGCTGTATTTATAATATTTGTCATCTCTCCAAAGGTAAATTCTGCTTTGCTCTTCCAATCCACCGGTTTAACATGTTTATACAGGGCTAATATTAACAACAAACGTTTTCACTGACAAAAGAAAATATACTTTTCAGTGATAATGAAGTTGTGCGTCATGGCCTCAATTAAATGATTTTTAACACACTATTGACAAAAATATGAAAAGGGGAAAAAATCTGTTAGTCAGGCTTTGACCTTTTTAAGTGTTGCGAGCTGAAAAATGAATGAAACCAGTAAACTAACGAGCTTTGGCAGGTTAATTAAAACATCCAAACACAATATACACT
>CAIGQW010000952.1:899613-922339 GCA_903798125.1 Danio choprae
GAGAGAGAGAGAGAGAGAGAGAGATTGATGGTTCACATATAAACAACAAGTGTAAATGAAGCATTTAAAATTCACAGTGTATTGTGTAAATTCAGGAGTTTGTCTTTGTTACAGTTGCTTTTTAGATTTTGTTAAATGTTCAGAATCATAGGATTAATTCATTCAAAATGTAAAATTTTGTTATTAATTACTCACCCTCGTTTCGTTCCAAACCGAGACCATTCATCTTTAGAACACAAATTAAGATATTTTAGAGAGCTTCCTCATCCTCCATAGGCAGGTTGAAATTAAGTGTTGGCTGAATTTTAAGCGTATTTTGTCCAAAAAAATCAAATAAATATTATAACAAGAAAATGATCAAATTACCAAACATATCTCCTAGAAATGTGATCTGTTTGAAAATACATGTCAGTTACCCAAGTACCAACTATTTTAAGTAGATAGTAGTGCACTGTAAAAATGGCAGAAAATGCAGGATGCACTTAATATAATTAAAAGCAAAAAGAAATAAATTAAAAAAGGCAAACATATTTCTTGAGAATACTGACGTCAACTCTCATGAAAGTGCAGTATGTCTTTAACAAAGTGGCTTTTAAGGGATCGTTCACCCAAAAATTGTAACTTTGCCATTGAAGATTTAGGTTACTTTTTTCTTCAGTAGAACATTAAAGAAGATTTTTAGCTAAATCTATGACCCTGGTGATTCATAAAATGCAAGTCAATAATTGCACGTTTTTTAAATAAAAAATAAACACACTAATAAGTCAAAATTAATCCCCTTGACTCCTGATCATACACGGAGGTCTTATGAAGGAAAACGATTGGTTTGTGCAAGAAATAAAACACTATATAATATTATTAGCTTTAATTCACAGCCTGGGCAAATGCTTCTCTGGGCATACACAAGGGTAGAGAGCATCCAGTTGCTTGATGATGCAAGCGCGTGTGTGCACTGAAGCATGAGGGAGGGGATAAGACAGTGAGGATGCAGATTTTTAAAAAAACGGTTCTTACCTGTGATGCTATAAATTATGCTCACAGGCATGACTCATTCTGATAAATGAACTTATGTCTGAGTGCACACAGAGAACTCTTTTACTGTGGATTCAAGTTAATAATATTGTAAATAATGTTCAATTTCCTACACAGACTGATTGTTTTGCTTTGCAAGACATCAGCGTGTTGCCAGGAGTCATTGCTATTATTTTGGACTTGTTTTTGTGTTTATTTTTAATATAAAAAACAGTAACCATTGACTGCCATTATATGAATCACCACAGATTCAGCTAAAAATCTTCTTTAATGTTCTACTGAAGAAATAAAAGTCATCTAAATCTTGGACGACCTGAGTGAGTAAATTCATTCGAAATTTTTCCCTTTTTCTGTGAACTACCCCTTGGTGGTGTAGCCGTTTCACAACAGCACACACACATGCCATTTTCTCTGTAATCTCACTATGGTATTGTTTCCTAGAAAATCAAATGATGGTCATCTACCTTTCTTTTTATAACCACCTTTCCTATGAAAACAAAACCTCTAATAAAACAGCCATACCATACTATTCTTTTCCCTGCCATCTCTCACATGTTGCAGTTAAGGCCTTTGCTTTCTCTCCTTACAGTAATGGAAGAACTTCAATCAACAAAAGAGTATCAAACTATTAACAAGTAAATTAACTAACTAATTAACTATTTAAAAATGTTCCAAAACAAATGAAAACCAATAAATCACAAAAATGGGAAACTGTAAATGAACGATATTTTAGATAGAGAATTCATTCACAACACTTAGCTATTTTAATAACTCCTTATGTTTGTTTAAGTTGAATTTTCCCATCAAGACTAATCTCAATCTGAACGAAAGAAAATACCTTTAGAGAATATTGATGTCATGTTTCATAAAGATATGTATCCAATGATGTGCCCTTTAAACCCACAGGAGCACCCATTACACAGCACCACTCAAACGTGCCAAATTTTTTGCAGTGTCGCCATGGCATTGTTTCAATGTGAAGTAACTCAAATTGTGGCCATTCCACTTTCTTTTCTTAACAGCTTACCATATGGATGAAAAATCTAAAATGTTTACCATGCCTTGTTTTTTTCTGCCATCTCTCATGTGTTGCAATTAAGGCCTTTCCTTTCTCACGAACAGCGATGGAGCTGTAAGCTAGCATTGTGATCAACAGAAGGCTTGCAAATGAGCCCTTCTCTTCTGGCTCCCTCAGCTCATCCCTGATGCTCAGACGTGACTCATTCTGGTCCCATCACCCCATTGGCTGTGATGGTGATAAATATCCAGCAATCAGCATGTGTGATGGGAGCGGCATGAGGTGGCTGCGTGCAGGCGGGTGAGACTGTGAGGTGGGCACGGTGCGCAGTGGCTGCTGTGTAATTAAGAGCATGCTAATTGCCACGGCTGTTGCCGTAGTGACAGAGGACAGGAGCCGTGATCTGAGTTGGCCCCGAGAGGATGGAGATATTGAACAGTCCATATGGAGGGTTCAGGTAGGCAGCAGTGTGCCACATGGTACTACGACACGCTACTCAAGTGACCTATATTAGACAGACGTGATGGAATCTATTATTGCCAAACAAGACTCTGCTGAAAATGGGTGTCATGGGTCTCTAGAAGATCAAAATAATATTCTAAAAAAGTTTTGTTTTTTTCAAGATAAATTATTATATACATATTATTATAAATACATCGAAATCGACTCGGGTGTCTTGAACTTATTATTTCATTGTTTATTTTTATGAATCCCTAATCCAAAGAGAACTGACACATTAACTACCCCTGAAGCACTTTTTGTTTGATTTTGAATTTATATTATAAATACAGGGCCTCACAGTGGCGCAGTGGGTAGCACGTTCGCCTCACAGCAAGAAGGTCGCTGGTCGCTGGTTCGAGCCTCGCCAGTTGGCGTTTCTGTGTGGAGTTTGCATGTTCTCCCTGTGTTGGCGTGGGTTTCCTCCGGGTGCTCCGGTTTCCCCCACAAGTCCAAAGACATGCAGTACAGGTGAATTGGGTAAGCTAAATTGTCCGTAGTGTATGAGTGTGAATGGGTGTGTATGGATGTTTCCCAGAGATGGGTTGCAGCTGGAAGGGCATCCGCTGCGTAAAACATATGCTGGATAAGTTGGTGGTTCATTCCGCTGTGGCGACCCCAGATTAATAAAGGGACTAAGCCGAAATGAAAATGAATGAATGAATGAATTATAAATACATATTTGAAGGTTGCTATAATTATCTAACAGAATTTAAATCAAAATATTTTATAGACACTGGAGAGGTCTGTAGCATTGATTCTTTATTGTTCAAGTTTTGGTGAAGACTTTGGACATGGCATAACATTAATGCTTCTTTCAGTTTCTTGTCAAATTGTTCATAAAGGTTTCAATTCTGATGACACTGTATTTACACACAAAATTGTGCTACAATAACATGTAAGCTGCATGTATGTAAAAGTTTGCATGTATGTTTTTGTATTTGTGTTTCAAGATATGTTAGTCTTATCTGCGCGAGCAAACAGAGGAAGTATTTTAAAATATATTCACAAAAAGTGTAAACACCTGCATATTTTCTTTCCCCTAAGTGTTAAGAACTTGTGTGTGTGATTTTGGAATCACCAATTCATTGTCTTTTACCCAATATATGATCAGATCCCAGTGATCGTTGAGAATAAAGATTTCTATTTTATGCACAGAAGGGTTTGTGATGTGAACAGGAACCCAGCAGTTGTATTACACCAGCCCTAAGTAGGCATGAATGAGCCTGCACCATCAATGAAACAATAGAAGCCCCAAAAGACAAAGGATTCGGCTTGTTAATGAAGAGGATCAGGTTCCGCTTACAGCAATAATTATATCTCCAAGTGGACCCACAGTCTGATCGCCACTAGGCTCAGTCCAAGGTACAAACAGTGTCCCAGTCCTGATGCCCAATGCGAACTGCTCTATGCCAAAGGATATGGCTCATTTGTCAGCCATTTGTCTCTGAGCCGAATCGAAAAGACACAGAGCTCTGTTTGCCAAAGTGACAGACAGCCCAATATATTACTCATCTGCTTGAGGATTCATTACTGGCCTGTAAGGGTCCTAATTTGTGCAGAGCCTTATTTAACTGGCACGACTATGGCGTCATGCCCCCATGCCACCTCCGGATCCAGAAAAAGAAGAAAACTGGATTAGAATGGCAGCAAACAAATAAGGCGTCCAGCCAGCACATCTGCCAAATAATGAAGGAACAAACGCCTCCAAGATAATTTACCATCTCCTCTTTACTGCCGAGCACTAATTCCTCTGATTTATTAAGGTTTAAGACTGTACAGCCAACAGTGCGTCTTCATTTTAAGCAGCCAGGACATTGATGGAAGTGGGCCAAAAATATCAACTTCAAACTGGCCACGTAAATATCCATGGATGACTCAGGTACAGTTTGAGGTGGAAGCTGAGCGAGGTGGAAGCTGAGCGAGGTGGAAAAACGCGAGAGAAATTGCCACCATTCTGAAGGGTGAATCAGAGGAAGCGGACCTGGTTGCGAGTTTGCTCCCGGGGTGGGCGCTTGTCTCCAGTTGAAACCTGGCCAATTACTTCCTGCCCACCCACTACCTCTGCAGGCAAGAAATGTGTATTTGTTGCATAAGAACGCAAGAAGAGTGCATTGAGCAACAGAGGAGAGGCTTTTGTTTTGTGTTTACACTGGCCAATTACCACGGTGCAAAAGGGGACTGCTGTTTTAAAGATCAGTCGTGACACTTCCGACAACTGTCAGGCAAAGTCGCTTTAGTGTAAGCTTGGTGTATTATTAGAGCAGTACCAATAGTGAAATGGCCTGTCATTACCACATCAGCATGCCAGGTGGGTTGTGCCACGATGTTTAGGAGGTTTAAGCTTTCACGCAGCATGATTAAGAAGCCCTCGCTGCAAGAGCTCGGCAACTCTGTATGACATGGAGAGAGCCAGCAGAGATGTTAATGGTAGCCCCCATCAACAGCAAGCAGCTTCCAGCTTCCAGTGGCTAAAAATAAATTGTCAACTGCCCTTGATGCTTCTGTTGAAATGTTCTCATTCTTTCCGTAACACTGGAATAAAGACACCCAAGGGAACATTTTATTGCTCAAGGTTGCTCATTCAGCTCAGGCATATTCAGGCAAACATTCAGACCCAGTGTCTGACTGGGTGTCTATCACACTATTTTTTTTTTTTTTTTTTATTTTTGCCCAACCCAAACTGTAAATGATTGCTAGACTGGATGTCAATTTGTGGGTGTTACATCACTATGAGTCAAGAGAGAAAACCATGCTATAATTATATTGCATCTTAAAACATCATGAGTAATGGTATGACAGTTTTCGATTTTTACATGATTAACTATTGTAGATTTGATGCTCATTTGTGTTTTAATACTAATCCGGGAAACAAAAAATAAATCAATGGTTTACATATAATTTATTTTAATTAAGTTAGCCATTTTCACTCTTCAATAAACAAATACGAAAAAGACAATTGCTGGCATGCTGTAGAAGCATCAAGCTATCAAATGAATGCAGATTAAAGATCTGATAATTTGTGACCCTCAAAAATCTTTTTTTGTGATTCACTGTTTCTACAAAAAAAATTCTACATAATGTAAAGAATATTCTGTGCAAATATAATCTTGATATCTTTAATACTGACTGAGTTAGGCCATGTCAAAGATTTGGAGAAATTCCAATTTAAAGAAAAGCTTCTACTTAACCTGATCCATCCTAAATGTGTGCCATATATCAAATTAAAGCTAAGATTGATATACTGTATGACAAGTTTTGTAAAACACTCTTTTTTTGTCTCAGAAATAGATTATGTGACTTTAGCGGGGTCTTCACAAACGGTTTCACATGAGTTCATGTTGAGTTGAATTGGTTTTTTTACTTTTTGTGGAAAATCTGAGCACTGTAAGATATATTCTGGATCTCTAGAGAGGGCACAAGAATTTTTTTTTTCCTCCGGAGACACAATCAGAAAGGCTCCATTTAATCTCACTGATGTTGAGGAGAAACAACAGAGATAGTGAAGAGATCTCATTTGTGATTCTTCTTCCTTATGGGCACCAAAAATAAGTCAAGAGTTAGCACAGGGGTTTAGAGTGGATGGAAAGGTTGGCTGGCTCCATTATCTGGAAGTCTGCTTGTCCTGGAGCTTGAGCTTGAGACTTCAAAGGCGATCCAAGATCCATTGTTGAAGGGATACTACACTATTAGGATTAGCAAATCATAATACGAGTCTCAGACTTCTCTAGAGACAGGGTGTCTTTGAAGTCCCTACAAGATAGGAATAAACTTACATCTCTTCTTAAGCACTGGTAATAGTGATCCGACTATGGGACACTAAGGAGATGAAATTTTTGGTTAGGCCATAAGTTGATGGTAAGTAGGGAGAAAACGGCTTAGTTTAAAATAGCAGATAAGTATTTTTGGGAACGAACCTCAGGGTGGCTTCTTGTTATCTATATCAATGCATCATACTAAGTCTGACTTTAATATATTTTTCATTCGTTCAATACATAATCCCCAGTGTCTTGCCCCAAAAGGAGTTTGAAAAATGTGGTTTGTCCAATAATGTTTAATCCAACAGGTTGGGATTTGTCCAGTTTAGAGAGAAAAAAAAACAAAGGAGATTGTTGCAACCTATGTCTGCTTAGACATGACAACAAAAATAAACAGGAACTTAATATTACTCATAATCCCTGCCCTTATCTCTCCCTTTAACAAAACAATGAGATATATATATATATATATATATATATATATATATATATATAGTTGTGCCTTGCTTTTGTTTTTCTGTCTCTCTTTCCTGCACTGACTGTGATAGGCTATCTGGTGATTCAGTCCAGTTCGCGATTGGATGCTGATCAAGGCACTGCTATAAAAAGAAACTGCTGTTAGCACTGGAGGAGTTCATTTATGCTGTGACTGTTGCTGGGTTGAGAGCTTCTAGATTTCCCCTCTGGGCGACAACCCAACTTTTTAAACATACTCTTTTGAGAATTTGAGCATGTAGGGGTTGCCTGCCTATTTATTTTGACAATATTTGTTTCTATTTAGGGAGTGAGGTAAGCTTCCTGTATTTTTCTTTAAAAATGTATAGGTAAAAAAAAAACCTTGTATACTAAATATGTTTCCTGTCACAAGCACTTTTACTAGCTCAGATAATAAATTGTGGCCTCAAAGTGGCGCAGTGGGTAGCACGTTCGCCTCACAGCAAGAAGGTCGCTGATCGCTGGTTCGAGCCTCGGCTGGGTCAGTTGGAGTTTGCATGTTCTCCCTGTGTTGGCGTGGGTTTCCTCCGGGTGCTCCGGTTTCCCCCACAAGTCCAAAGACATGCGGTATAGGTGAATTGGGTAAACTAAATTGTCCGTAGTGTATGAGTGTGAATGGGTGTGTATGGATGTTTCCCAGAGCTGGAAGGGCATCCGCTGCGTAAAACATATGCTGGATAAGTTGGCGGTTCATTCCGCTGTGGCGACCCCAGATTAATAAAGGGACTAAGCTGAAATGAAAATGAATGAATGAATGATAATAAATTGTTGATCTTCTGTTTATTACATGCAAACATGTATCGCCTGCTATTAATTTACCATTGTGTTGATACCTTTATATTGTACGTGTATGTACATGCATTTATTTATTTATATACTTGTAATTGTAATTTGTATTATCTTTTTTATATATAGTTTTGTTTTCGTTAGTACAGTTGAACTCAGAATTATTAAAACCCCCTGAATTATTAGCCCCCCTGTTTATTTTTTCCTCATTTTTTGTTTAACGGAGAAAAGATTTTCTCAACAAATTTCTAAACATAATAGTTTTAATAACTCATTTCTTATAACTGATTTATTTATCTTTGACAACAGTAAATAATATTTTGCTAGATATTTTTCAAGACATCTTAAAGTGACATTTAAAGGCTTAACTAGGTTAATTAGATTAACTTTGCATGATAGGGTAAAAAGGCAAGTTATTGTATAACGATGGTTTGTTCTGTAAACAATCGAGAAAAAAATATATAGCTTAAAGGGGCTAATAATTTTGACCTTAAAATGTTTCTTAAAAAAAAAAAAATTAAAAACTATTTTTGTTCTAGCCGAAATAAAACAAAGACTTTCTCCAGAAGGAAAAATATTATCAAACATACTGTGAAAATGTCCTTGCTCTGTTAAACATAATTTGGGAAATATTAAAAAATAAAATAAAATAAATAAATCTATTTGCTTTTCAAAAGAAAAAAAATATAATAAAATCAGTTTTAAAAAAATACAGGTTGCTTTTGTTTGTTGTTTTGGCCAATGAGGAGATTTGTCCACTGAGGAGATTTCCCTTACTAATGTTCTATGTACAATAAATCTATTTAATCAATTTCACCAAGTTGAAGAGGATGGAAAATTAGAATATCGTCATGGAGTTCATTAATGAACATTGGAGAACTTGAGTGATTCATTCATTCATTTTCTTTTTGACTTTGTCCCTTTATTAATCTGGGGTCGCCACAGCGGAATGAATCGCCAACTTATCCAGCATATGTTTTACGCAGCGGATACCCTTCCAGCTGCAACCCATCTCTGGGAATCATCCACACACACACACACTCATTCACACACACATACACTACGGACAATTTAGCTTACCCAATTCACCTGTACTGCATGTCTTTGGACTTGTGGGGGAAACCGGAGCACCCAGAGGAAACCCACACAAACACGGGGAGAACATGCAAACTCCACACAGAAATGCCAACTGACCCAACCGAGGCTCGAACCAGCGACCTTCTTGCTGTGAGGCGATTGTGCTACTTACTGCGCCACCTTGCAGCCCCTTTGAGTGATTATTCGTTTCAATTAAAATTAGGAAATGACACAGAGCATCTCATCAGTTTAATTTAATTGCTTTAGGTTCAATGGGTAAATTAGTGAAACCCCATTGTAATCTTATGAGAGTACATAACAGTTGCTGACTATTTTTTTTAATGTCACTGATTTTACAGTTTTTGTACAGCATTTATCTATTTTATAATACATACAATTTATATAAAATGCAGGTGTAACAACTCGTAGGAGGTAGACATGATGAGACGATACACAATATTACACAACAGACAGATTTATTCACAAAACACCTACGGGTTACAAACTGGATACATGGAACAGGTAGACAGGCCATCGACATTGAGACAAAACAATACCGGACCACGAAGGACACAGACGAAAGGGTATAAATAGATAGGGGTGATGATTAACTAAGAACACACAGGTGATGAACACAGGTGAAATACATGAACACTAATGATGGCGGGAAAAGGACAAAGGGATCACATGACGATAACAGATGACGTGGACAGAACACTGACAGCAGGACTTTAAATAATCTTTTTTTAAAGTCCCCAAAAAAGCTAATTGTTGAGAAAAATATACTGTGAAGTTACTGTAAAGTCTGCATCAAATCAAAATGTACAATGTTTACTTTGCCAGCTCACATGGTCATTCTTAAGGTGGATAATTACTCCGTGCAAGTTCATCCACTGAATTTATTTATTTTATGGGTTTGGTTTTATAATTTTCAGTCAAAGTTTCAATCAAATTTTTAATTAAAGACCACTTCTGCGTTTGGAGTGGTGGTCTTTCTCGGTTGATGTCAACCTGATGGCGTCCATAGCAATCGCATATTCTGAGTATTGAATATAACTGAATATTCTTAGTGCAAAATAAAAAAAAAAAAACCATCCCCTACTCAATATTCTGTTTCAGCTGGAAGTACATCCACATACTAAAATAAAAGTCTCAGCAAACTCCTCTTCATGCGGTCTTTAAAAAAGTTTCATATGCCATTTGCTTCATATAGTATACCATTTTATACATCACAGTATGCAAAGTGCCAAGAAACTGCCCTTTTCAAATTCTATTCTTGAATGTTTATTGCAGTTCATTCTGGCTTGTTATATGCTTGACAATTATTCTTCTAACTCTAACCGATGCAGTGTGTTATTTCTTAAACAAGCATGTCAGAAGACATATCTCATCGCCATATCCCAGGATGACAATGCAAAGATTCATCTGGCTCAAATTATGAAAGACGGCTTGGCATTTTCACACATAAATTGGCCACCATTCGACCTTAACATCACTGATTGTCTCGAGATATGCCAGAATGTTTCTGCTTTTCTTTTATTTGTTTCACTTGTCATGAACATGTGCATGACCCCCTCTGGAAGTGCTCTGATGCCGCTCCACTTTTTTTTCATAGAGTAATTTGAGCCTCTGATTGAAACATGCCAAATATGAACAGACATGCATTAACGGACATTCTTAAATCCGACTCATATCTCACTGATCACATAATGCCCACACTTCATTATCTGTCTTTGCAATATCATTGGAGAAAAGAAGGAATAAATTAGCCCACAGTCCCAGCAGTGTGTCACAGAAATTAAAATTTCATCTTTTCCTTTCACTTGCAGTCTGTGTTGCCCTGGCTGAGCTTTGGAATAATATACCTTGTCTTCCAGAGGTAGTGGAGGATGTGCCCTGTGCCAGGCATCAAACCCTGGGGTATTGTAGAGTTTGGCTTAAGGGGATGGTAATGTATTTATTGCTTGTGAAGAGAAAAAAAAAACATTTTACTTGAAGGGGATGTTGATAAGACTGTCATGAAACCATTATAATATAAAGGGAAAATGATGCATGTTTATGACAATGGAATTAAATGTCATTCACTCAGTTATGTCATTTTAAAGGCAAAGATGACATTGTTTGAGATGTCTTTATAATGACAACTTGACATTATCAAGACAACATAGCTTGTCATAAACCTGTCATAAACATGAATGTCATGATGCAAATACTTGTTTCATTTTATAACAGCATCATTAATATGTTTTTCACCTCGGCTACAGTGGTACAAACTGAATTTGTGATTAAAAAGTCATTAAATTTTAATGCCGCTTGTCACACCCTCTGCACGTTCCATCAGCCCCAGTCACCATTCACACTCTCCATCCACTACACACTGCACACAATCACCCGATTACTAATCACAAACACCTGTGCACTAACAACACTCACCTGCTCCAGCCATCACCCACGCTCTATATATACACACCCCTCCTGTTCACTCATCGGCTGGAATCATTGTTGGATGGCCATACTCTCCTTGTGCTCACCCTGATCTTCTTCCAAGTCTTCCATGAACGAACCTATCATCGAGGCTAACTCCTGTTTGCTCGACTCCAAGGGAAGTGACTGTTTACATTTCTAGACTGTTCATCTGTATGCCTGCTCGCACTACGGTGTGAAGATTCTTGCTGTGTTTTAAATAAACACCCTGAAAACTAATCCTTTCGTCTCTGCCTTCTGTGACCGTGACACCGCTATTATAGAATTATTTGACTATAAAGTTTTTATTTATGAGACATTTTAATGACTAATTTTTGCCCACTGAATAAAGCTAGAAAACTATTCATGAGACAATTATTATGGTTATGACAAGTTGAAGTATTTTGTCTTCGCAATGTCAAGTTATCATGACAAAGAAAGGTTAGGATGTATTTGTTTGTCAAGTTGTCACAAATCTCAAATAAGGTAATCTTTGCATTTATAAAGACATTATTGAGCTAAGGATACTTGAGGACAGTTGTCATAAGCATGCATCAAATGTTCATATCCATGTGCCATGTCATGAAAGGTGTCATGCCAGTCTTATGAACATTTCGTTAGTAACAAATAACAGAAAGCTAATTTTATTGACAAAAGGGTATGAGATGTGAGGAGAAATTAAAGCAGGGATGTGAGTTCAAACTCAACACATTTTTATGGAAACCCACATGTAGCATTCGCAGGGAGCCAGAGACACATGGTGCAGACTGATAAATGGGTTTCCTGGTAATCTGCAGGTGTCTGATGAAGTTATGGCTATGTTTGTTTGTTTGTTTGTTTGGATTGACTCAAAATTCATAACTCACACACAGAATTCTATTATTAGCATTGGGGAACTGTAAGGATTTGCATAGATCAGCATTTAAAGTGTATCATCAGACATGACAACACGTGAAGCATTGAATTATTTAATGTGAAGTGATTTTCTGACAAACTATTATGCCACAAGCTTAGGGGAAAATATAACTAAATTGTATAATAAAAAAGAACTGGATTAACTGTGTTAAATTGCCAAAGTGTTAATACAATTTTCTGTTTTTTTTCAGGTAATACAATTTTCAGTATTTAAAACGTATCAGTTTCGTCATCCATGGAAATGCGTTTGGCATTTGATGTAAGTAATGACCATTGAACACTTATTAGAACTAACTGTGGTAAAAATAACGGTCTTAGCAAACAATCAGGTTGATGATAGTTTAATGTCAAAAGGGCTGAAGAGGTTTGCTTATGTCATGTAAACCTCTTATAGCCTTTAAGCTCTTCCTCTGTTTATTGGAATTAATTGTATTATTGATGCACATACTCGAAAATGCTGCTGTTTTGAAGAGCCCATGTTTAAATCCAGCTCAGGTCATGTCCCGGTCCAACTCTTTATATCTTAAAACCTATAAATCCCATCAAAAAAAGAAGAGTGCGTTTTAAGTGCTGAACTCCTGTGAAGTGAATGCAACCGCTGAACTTTTACCTCTCAGATGTATGCTCTATTATCCATATCACATGCTCCTGTTTCCAAGGTAACTGAAATTAATTCAGTTCAACATTGATCCAAAGTCATATTTATTTATTTGCCTCTTCCACAGAGCATCTCTAGTGAGCAATATTAAACACCCAAGAAAGGAATTAGTCGATTGATGGAGAAGCATTGTTATCCCTTTCAAATAGGCATCGCTGTAATGTAGTGAACTCCAATGTTGGTCTCTGAAAGTTTCTAGTACACACTGAGTCGAGGGAAATCTCTCCTATATCTTCAGATTTGGTCCTCAGTGGAATACACAATCGAACCCTGAGATGGCCTTTGCTGAAGAGTCCTGGATATACACAAATGCTGCATTACAATTTACCTGGGTGGAATAAGGTCCAGAAGAAACTCTATTCTGTACTTGCTCTGTCATCCATTTTGAACTGAAATGTGTCAAAGCACAGTTCACACTGCGATTCACGAATTCACTAGCTCATTCGGTGTTGTTAAATCCATAAACCATGGGTCTTAAATCTAGGTCAGTCTCAATCGTGAGTCCAAGAGTCTGTCTGTGATAAGCTCAGTCTAGTCTATATTGAGTCCAAATGCTTAAAAATGGTCTGAGGTTACCACTAGGAGTTTCTTACCACTATGAGTTCACCTAAATAGCAATACAAATTTTAGCTAAGAATTTCCTATATCTCCACAATTAAGGCAATAACTTATTAAAAGTTCATTGTGGTCAAAAGTTTTCTTTCCAAGTCAGATTGCCAGCAACAGCCATTTTATGATAGTTTCTATTTTAGTACAGTATTTACTACTATTAACATTTCAGACATTTAAGAGCTAGTATCAGCACTTAAACATCTAAATTTAGGACTGACACAGCCATTATTTTAAAGAATTGAACCTAAATCATCAAGTTAGGAGCTACTTTCAGCTTTAAGATGTTTTGTGAATACAGCCCAAGGGGCCCACAAGCTGAATACCATCCAAAGAGGAGTCTAATCCATCCCAGAAGATGATTCAAACAATGACAACTAATAATAAGTAAAATCATATTACAGTGCAATATTTTGTTTTATATGCAACAGACAGCGTAGGTTGAAAAACAATAAACGGGTATGTGTGACAGAAATATCTGCAATAATATCTGTTATAATGATGTTATTGCACAAGAAATGTACTGTTTACAAAGGTTGCACTAAAAAGTCTTTTCTGTTTTTCTGTTTGCCCTTTACAATTAATAAAATGTTTCAAACTAAGTAAAATGTGGCATGTCTCTGTGCAGCACTGCAGTGTTCTGTTCCTGAATGAATCTATTTTTAATAAATGCTTGTTTATTTTGTGATGCAGACCAAACAAGTGCATTTCAAGAAACATTTTGGGCCCTTACACCCTTTATGAATACAAAGCCCCCACTCTTGAGCCCTCTAGAATAAAACAGCACTTATATCCAATAAAGCAGTCAGGTGGGTTAGCGTCTTTTTTCTTTCGTTTTTTTCATAAATCTTTTTAAGCTTATTTTTACCAAAGACTAAAAGCCAGTGTGGTTCAAAACAATACTGATAAAGCCCCACACATATTTCCAGTCACACTTTACAATAAGGTTCCATTAGTTAATTTAGCTAATGTATTTGATGATAACATGAACTAAGAATGAACCATACTTGTACAGCCTTTATTAATCACAATTTATCTACTAATATGTTATTAAAATCCAAACTTGCGCTTGTTATTAACATTAGTTATAACATGGTTTTCTGGAATACTCTATTCTGATTGGTCAGTCGTGACAAAGCTATGCTATGCTAAGGTAACGCTAAATAACGCAGGTTCATCTGGAAACTTTGAACCTCCTTGACTGTTAGGGAATAGGCCTACGTTCACATCCATATATCACTTACACATTCTTGTGTCTGCTTGTTTGTCACGCCACTGTTTTTGACTTTTGACAGCGTCTTGTGAATGAAAAAACGTAGGTTAGTCTATTCTCCATTCAACCTGTTTCGTTTCTGTCAGCTTTGCATTTAATTAAAGAAAATTAATAACCTATTATGGCTCAGAACAATGTTTTGTAGTTTTTATGTTTTGTGGCAAGTAGCGTTGCAATAAATGAGATAAAGTACATCTAGGATAGTTGTTTTCACAGAATAAATACAAGACTATCTGGCTTTATTCTGTGATAACAACCTTCTGGATGTATTTTATCCCTGACTTAATGGATTGTGAGTTAACATGAGCTAACAATGATCAATCTCATGTTAGCAAACAAGAATAAATGCTGTAATAAATGTATTGTTCATTGTTTGTTCGTGTTACAAAAAAATACATGAACAAACATTAACCAATACAACCTTATTGTAAATCGTTACCATTGTTTTTTCTTTACTAGAAAGTAATGTACATTTGGACTGACATAAAAATATTTAATAATTAAAAATATATGTATGTATTTGTTTGCTGGCTTTTTTGTCCCACAGTGGTGTTTTTATAATTCAATTGATATATATACACATAATGTGTATCTGGCCTTTTAAAAAGACTTCCCTCTCAGTGTCTCACTTATTTCAGTATCTGTGCTTTTAAAGGAACCATGGTAACAGTCAGCAAACAGGAGCTGAACTCTTTTTGCACCATTAGGTTTTAAATGGAATAACGTGAGATGAAGAAATAATCTATAAAACTACCTACATATATATGGCCGCTTTTAATTCAGTTCCACTAATTATTTCTCTTTCAGGTATTTCCCCTTTTGAAAGCAGCGGAGACATCAAATATCTGGTTTCTTTTTGTTAGCTACAGGTCATCTGTCCTTATTCCTGCCATTTACAGAGCTCCAGAAATCAGTTTTAAAACAATCTCAAGAATCACACAATTTGCTATGTCTTTACTCGTGCACTGTGCTCATTAATGAGAGGTAATAACCTGGTAAAATAAAGCACCACATTGTCCAGCTCAGTGGTTATTGGAATTCCGTTCAGCTTTTAATGAAAACCCCATTGAACATGTTGCCAACTGGGTTCATTAAGGCAGCAAGCCCTCAGTATCCCAGTCCCCAAGCAAACGGTGTATGTATATATTCCTCATTAGCTGAAAAGGCACTCTATCAATTCTTATAAGAGTGACAGTGCAAAAAAGAAATTATCCATATTGATGCAGTGTTTGTGTGGTCTTTGCATTCCCCTATCACATTGGTTTGACTCTTAACAGGGGATAAAGAGAAGAACATCAGGCTCTGATGTGGGTTTTCAGAGAGGTTGATTCCTCTACCTGTCATTTAAAAAAAGAGACAGAGCATCATCTACTGGAGAGATCATGAAAGACAGACAGACATTGAAGCATGTTTGCTGGTTAAAGCCCATTTAAAGATTTCTTTTTCATTTTTTTCATTATGTAACAAAACTGACTGAAGCACAAAAGAAGATATGACCTGTCAAAAAAAACAGAAAAACATCAAGAATCAGATCACATGTATTTAGAGCAAAGTATAGGTTTTTTTTGGTGTAACCATTTAAGCTACATTTGAACAAAAATGCTTATGCGTAAATTGGATTGTGACCACATTGTGTTGAGGTCAACATTTCTTTTCCCAAAAAAAACATTTTTAAACCACTCTTGGTTTTTTAGGCGATTATGCTTGTGTTGACATTTCAGCTAAATGAAATTGTGTTGCTAAATATCTAGTGAGTGGTCCTAAAAGCAACTTTTGTCTTATTGGAAACAGAGGAATGTACTAAGGGGTAACTAAGATCTATCTATCTGTCTATCTATCTATTAGGGCTGCACGATTAATCAAAAAAAGATTGTGATCTTGATTCGACCCCCCCACATGATCTTAATTCAGCATCTTTTCGATTCAGCCAATTATATTTTCAAGTTCGGGAGAAGTATAAAGTCAGTCACACAAGTCTTCACATTGTTTTATATATGTTTCTCAGCAACATAGACACCTGTAAATGGTGTTTAAAGTGTTACATACTGTATTTATAAGGTATAATTCACCCAAACATGTCATTTCTGTCTAAATGTAATGAGGTATTTGCAGCAGGCACGTGCACAGGTAGGGTCTGCAGAGCACATGCCCTTTTATCTCTTGGAGAAAAAAATGCCCCTCAAATGAATGAAAGTGCCCCTTCACTTCTCGATCGCCAACCATCTACACCCCCCACCACCACTTCACTTCGTGATTGCCCCTTTAGACCTTTAGAATTATGAATAGTTGTACTCTGATGTAATCACTTTACTGTGCATTAACAACCAGGACACATTTAAAGTTTATTCAAGTCCACTGTTCTCGTGATCATGATTTTAAGCAAAAAAAAGATTCTGAGGATCGTGATCCTCAGAATCGTGCAGCCCTACTATCTATCTATCTATCTATCTATCTATCTGTCTATCTATCTGTCTATCTATCGTATGTAGTTGATGTATCTATCTATCTGTCTATCTATCGTATGTAGTTGATGTTATCTGGCTTTGCTGTTCATTTCAGCTGAAAATAGCAGTGAATTGTGTGTATAAGTATGTATATGTGAAAAACTTTACTTATACCTTTACTTATACCTATGACCAATGTCATTTGAAGAAATACATGAAAAACTTTCCACCGATGTTCAAAATGTTTTTGGAACAGTGTGCAGCTTTCAATATGGGTGTTAATACCAGGTGAAAATAGAGTTTCGAATAGAGATGTTCTTGTGTTGTAAAGTTGTTGTTTTTTGCCAAACACTTTTCACCTGAAATATTTTCTTGAAGCACTCCCTGATGTCTAGGCAATAATTCAATGATCTAAATAAATTCTCTGATGTCACACGACATGCAAATAAATTAATACTAAATCCGTTTAATCACTTATTGCTTTTATTTGGAACTGGATATTATGAATAATATAATATAATTTTTAAAAAATGTTATTAATTATAACTTTTCATCAGCTCTCAAGCCGCCAGTTCCCTCACACACTCCAGGTTGAAACCCTGAAATAGAAATCGTGCATGATTAAACTATCCAGCAACCACTCTGGAGTAAAACTGAAACAATGCTTTTTTCCTGCATGCCATCTTTCAACAGCCACTTTGTCTTGGACTAAAAGCCCCCCCAGAATAAGAGAAATGGGAAGGGAATTAAGGTATGTCACTGATGCATTAAGATCGGAGCGGAGATAGATGTAATTTCACATTTGGAGAATCCTTGCGCAGAGGCAATTATCAAATGACATTAGGATGTGACAGACTGCGGGGGTTATCAAGAGGTCCTCAGCCCTGCAAGACTGTTCTAACTCTGCTCGGTTCATCTGAGGACCCAGAGCTGAACCCGGTGCACCTTCATCAGCCAGTCTTTACACATTCACATTGAGAGATAAGAGCAGAGAAACTTTGGAGGTCACACTTTGAGTCCAAATGGCCTAAGATGAGGAAGTCAATGAAAAATTGTAGAAATAATGGGTAATGTCTTAGATTAGAGCTTGCAAGCTACGTAGTGAGTAAAATAAATTCACAGTGTATACTTTATAATAAATGTGCAATACTGTGCGAGCATGCATGTTTAGGGAAATTAAGGGCTAACAAACACCACTTTAATTTAGAGTCTGCTATGATTTCCTTTTGAAATAAATTTCTGTATTTTATGGTTTTATTTTTGTTTATGCTTTTGAATTGCATTATGGGACCTTGATATTTCTTACGACAACATTTAACCTTGAAAAGTTCAAAAAAGTGACTTTTATTAACATTTTTAATACTTTAAAGTGATATATAAAGTGATCAACTTTGCCAGTACATTTTCTGTTATTTTACAAACTACATAATATTTCTTACATGTTATATTATTTCAAACTGCTAAAATGTCAATAAAAGTCACTGTTAAACTGTAGAGTGGAATTTTCTACATCAAAAGTCGAGAGAGCAGAGATCGAGTTCGCACAATGCAATTTGCAACGTTAAATAAACAGAAAACCCAAAATACAGAAACTGTTAATTAACAGATTTTTTTTACAGTATACATACCGCTGACCTTATGATCTCCAACTCCTTATCACCGTTATCACATCAAATAACATGTCCTGATATTCAGTTTGCATGTCATACTTATAAAGTCCAATGTAGCTAAAAACAACCTAAACGTTTTTTTTCCCTTCGTCAATACTTAGTGTTGGGGCTAACAACACTGGGGCTGAGTTACATAATCAGATTACCTTTTTTTCTCAAGTAACTTGTAAATTAACATGTTTCTTTTTTATCATCAAGAAAATTATATACTTTTTTTTTCAGAAAAATATTGCCAGTTACTTTGTTATCTCATTTAATGACTGACATGAAAAATATGTGAAAATATGATTTTGGCTCTATATCAGTAGCACCGACCAAAAAAGAGTTTGCCCTTAAGATCTTTGTATTAACTTTTTAACCCAGGTGATAATTGTCTTTAAGGTTAAGATATGACCAGACAAAGGTTTTTGTGAAACTTTTTATTATCTTGAATTTATGATTGTTTGTTCTGAGATGAGCATGTATTGAAAAGGGTGCAAAAGTATCTTTGGGATCCAATAGGCAGGATTTTACTGCTTGGGCTGATGTATGGATCCTTACATAAGTAAGTTACTTTTTTAAATAACGCAAGATTGTAATATAATACTTTTAATAGAAACGTCCAACACTGCTCCTAAAATAAAAAACAACATGATAGAACATCATGCTTATATCCCAGTGCTTTTATACAGTACTGTATAACAAAAAAGTAGAGAACATTTGGTCATTAAGCAACATTTAAAATAAGCAACATTTAAACATTTCCTCTGTAATTACTACACAAATACATTCATATTATTGTTCCATGTTGCTACAGTGTACTGTTCTCTCATTTCACATGTAAATACAGCATGGGTACTGTATTATTATACAGTGGATATATACATGCTGTATATTTGGTTTACTTATATATGCTGTGAGCTAGTTACCAAATTTAGGTTTCCGGCCCTCTTGTTGTTAAAACAGCTAATTACATAGAATCATACCAGTAATGTTGGGTTTATCCATTATGCGGATTATTACATTAGTAGTGATAAAAGAGAAGGATTAGGCAATACCTAAAAAGTGGCATAGTGCAGTGGCAAGGCTACATAAAGGGCAAGGAAATAATTGTATTTTTCTAGGAAACAAGAAAAAGCCTGCATTAGTGGCAAAGTATAAGTTAAAGAATAAGTAAAAAAAAAAAAAAAAGAGCATTGGTGGATTAGTGCTAATCTTCCAGCTGAGCACGTCCATTATTTGGCATATAGTAAATGCAAGAGCTGTCAGTCCTAAAGACTCAATTCCAACTCAAGCATATTACCATTGCACAACATTTAGTTTCTATATTCTTTGAACCTCCGATCATTTTCCATCAATAGCATTGCATCATGATCATCATCATCATCATCATCATAATTGTGATATTATCAGATCATGGATGCCATATAGCTGTAGCAAAGCAGAGGATGTCACTCTATAAGGATTATCTCAAGGTATGCGTGTCATTCTATGTTGTGTGTGGGCTTGTTTGAATCTAAAAGATCTGCCTTAAATAAATATGTAATTTGTAAACTTCTAATTCAGTGGTTATTTTAAATTAATTTGTACAATCTCATTTGTACATTTAATACAATTGGCTCATCCCCTATCAGGGTTTGGGGGCACACTTCCTTTAAAAATCTAGCATTTTTGTACAAATTTAATTATAACAGTTTGTATAAATTAGACTGGCAATACATAAAATAGTTATGTTTCCTTGAAATCAGGCTGGATCTATTATGGGCTAATAAAATTGAAGCTGCAAATCAAAATGCAGCCCAATAGCTGCAAGTACTGTGTACAATTGTGATATAATGATATACCTTTATCAACAATATATGACACAAGATCATATGGCATGTATGATGCTTACAACATCACAATTTAGTCACATTTTTATTTCCAGTTAAGGCACATATTTTATGCTTATATTTTGGCATTTGTAAGTGTAAAAAAAACTGAATCCACATAGTTTATTTCATGAACTGTAAAATGATGTACTTTAGTTTGAGAGTTAGCGCTGAGGTCCACCCTCACTTTAATGGTTGAATTTATTTTAAAATGTCTGGGATTACTAACATGTGGTTACTGAAAATTAAAAATGTGAACATATAAAAGTGGCAATTTAGAGCATTTAACACATTCAAGTGGCATCAGTTTTGTTAATACTTGAAGTAATTAAATGTGAAAAGAGGAATGCCCAGTATGTTTAGTGCGTGCGTGTGTGGGTGTGTGCATGTGTGGGGGGGATTTGAGAGCAGTCGTAATCAATTTGTAATTATACAATCTGCTAAATGACATATTCAGTTATTAACCAATGATATCAGATATGTTTTATCTGTCTCTGACAGTATGTTTTATGAAATGGTGTCTTATGAATCTGCATAACCTGTCATCACTTATTATGTCGAGCCATCATCGCCCTCTAAGTGAAGACAGCAGCTCTTGTAAGAGGGACAGATAAAGTAATTCAATATGACCTGACAGAACAAACAAGAGGTCTAATGACAAGAATGACCCTGAACAGAAGTCCTTGGCTCTTGTCTTCTGCTTGTTCTGCAAAATAATCATATCATTATTCATTTATTTATTTGATTGTTGGTAGCATGATAACAAGTCTGTTTAACAAGCATTTTCTAAATGGGTACTTCTGTAAAATTCTTCAATGAGGCCTGTTTCCGAAGTGCGGGAAGATAAAAAAATTAAAAAAACATTTATTTGGTGGCCATTTTTAAAGTATATGGTAAAATCAATCAGTTAATCAATCAACCAATTAATAGGTTGGAAAATATGAATACACGTGCACACATGGTGTTGTTTCTGTTTGCATTACTACATTGGCATTCAATGCAAAGTAGTTATAAGTCTTAAAGTGATAGTTGACTGTTGCTGTGGCCTTTTAGAAATTACACTTTCCTAAAACACAGTGTTCAGACTCAATAGCTTACTTCATTAGTCTGCAGTTCTCTTACAGCTACTAGAGGTGCTGTAACCTTCAAGTAATCCCAAAGACCATGATTGGCTTTTACAGGTGTTTGATTACACTGGAACCTTGATTTAAGACTAACCAGCACTGTGTAGTTTATACATCAATCACAGAAGAGTTGTGTTATTTTACAGTACTGGCCAAGAATTTGCAGTAAGGTCACATAAAGTAACTAACACTAACCATGATTATTACTGCATAACTGTTCATCATTCAATAATGTTAACAATACAACTTCAAAATTAACATAACTAAGGCTACAAAAATATGAATATTTTAAAAGTATTTTGTATTTTGTTTTGTTAGTACATTGTTAGGTTATATTGTTATTTTGACTAAAGCAGAAATTATTATTTTTGAACTACACTTTAGTTTTAAAGTCAGCTCAGTCTGTCAACATTGGATTTTAAGTACTGATTTGTTTAGATTAAGGTTAATAGAGTACATTGACATTTATATACAAAGATTGTTGTAATCAGCAGAATATCTGTTCAACTTCAAAATGCAGTTACTTTACACTAATTAAAATTACATTTAAGCATTTTTGGAATCAAATGGTGACCACTGCACTCTTTTATAAAGAACCTTTATTAAAAAGAAAGGTTCTTTATTAGCATCAATGGTCAATGGCATCAATCTTTATTTTTAAGCTCTGTGTATCTTTCCAATTGCATAATGTAGCTAATCTTTTTTATGTCCTAAATATAAAATAAATAATATCTCAAACTGTTTTGTCATTTTACATAATCACTGCACACAAAATACACAACTGCACAATAAAACTCTTTATATGATCGTGATTTTTTTAAGTAATCATTGCTTTATTTTTTTATGAAGGGCAGCAAAGAGTCTTTTAAAATGTGTCTTAAATATACAAAAATTAATGTTTTTGTCAATTTACATGTACAATGACTTTTTTTACATGAGTACAGCTTCAAATAAGTAATAATTATGTTTTTTGTTTGTTTGATGTTGTTGAAAGAAAGAAAGAAAGAAAGAAAGAAAGAAAGAAAGAAAGAAAGAAAGAAAGAAAGAAAGAAAGAA
>CAIGQW010000952.1:922349-970314 GCA_903798125.1 Danio choprae
GAAAGAAAGAAAGAAAGAAAGAAAGAAAGAAAGAAAGAAAGAAAGAAGCTTGTTTGTTTTAATAGATATTGGTCCCTGAGAAATAAAACTGGCCATAGTTGAATAAACACCCTAATACCTCGAAGTTAGCGGTCCAAATGGGTCAATGTTCCTTTTTAAGGTGATGTAGTTTTTGTTCTACTACTGTCACCTAGGGAAATTACAAAAATAAAGCATATTTTCATAGGCCACTTACACTCACAAACTTTCGATACACACTGTTAAGCTTACTCTTTTTCTCACAATGTTTTATTATATCATATGGAGCTTCACAATCATGTTAGGCAAAAACCTTGAGTTTACATTACAAGAAACACGTTTGGCATCTTCTGAAACCCAAATATTCAATCAAATGACTCTATCCTCTAAAAGTAAAGACGGGTTTATTTGTATAGCATATTTCATACAGTACACAATGGTAATTCAAAGTGCCTTACATAAAGAAGATTAAAAGAATCATACAATAACCACAATAAGCATAAGAAATAAAAACAACAAAAACATTCAAAAACAGATAAAAATAATGTTTTAAAAGATAATTAAAATGAATTTGAAAAGAAATAAAGACACAAATAGTGCAATCTGCCAGATGTATCACAATGCTTATTCACAATGCACAGATAAACAGGTGTGTTTTAAAGGGACAGTACGCCCAAAAAATAAACATTTACTCACAAATACTCTCCCTCAAGTGGTTCCAAACCTTTATGAAATTCATTATTTTGTTGAATGCAAAAGAAGATATTTTAAAGAAAGCTGAAAACCTGTAACCATTGACTTTAAGACAAAAAAAAAATTAATACAATAGAAGGCAATGGTTTCAGGTTTTCATCTTGTAGCAAAATACCTTCTTTTGTGTTCAACAGATGAAAGGAACTCAGAAAGGTTTGAAACAAGTAGGGTGAGTAAATAATGACAGACTTTTTCATTTTTGCGGTGAACTGTCCTTTGATTTAAAAGTGTCTGCTGTTGGAGCACATCTGATCATTTCTAGAAGCTGTTCCAGCATATACAGTATGTGCTAATACGTCAAGAATACAGCATTTATAGATGAATTTAACTATTAAAAATTTTGTAGGAACGTACAAGGTAAATATTGTATCCCATATTTTGTACATTTCTTTATCATACACCAATGTTTTGATGTACTAAGATCTAAACATCTTTGTTACACAGACAAAATAACAACAAAAAAACAAACACACAAACAATCAGTTGTAGATGAGAAAGTCATATGAAGAACCAATGCTCATCACAAATAACATTTCTCACAAGCAGAGAACCGTAATAATATATATATATATATAGGATGCTAAGTGTCATTCACACAACTACTAAACAACTACTAAACATTATTTATCAACTTTAGATTTAACATATAACTCTAATGTGCATAGCTTTTTTCATAAAGAGAAAAAAGCTAAAAAGAGTAAAGGTAATGTCAATAAAACAGAATGAAATAAAATGTGAATGTGTTATTCATTATGTTATGAATTTTGAATTATGAATTTTTATTGTAGCATGTTTACAGTTTTCCCTGTTGGGAAGAGGTAATTTGTTACTGTTGATTATCAGTTGGCATTAACCCTTTAGATAGGCCTGTGCAAAAAGGTTTTTGGCTTTTATATGGAGTTTCTATGGAGTAAAACAGCAGATTATAGTGTGCATGCATAAATACACTTACTATGTTTACTATGTTTACTAAGAACACACACACACACACACACACACACACACACACACACACACACACACACACACAAACACACACAATGATCCATATAAAAGACAGAAACTACGCTTTTTTTTTCTTTTTTTTTTTTGCAATGTAACTGATGATCGACAGTAAAAATTACAAATGTTACCTCTTCACAACAGGGAAAACCCCCAACAATCAAGAATGCATGATTATATGGTTTAAAAAATGTCATTATAATGGAAGTCAATGGGGCAAAAACAGCCACTAACCCAGCTAATAGGGCACGTTCTCAGAACATTCACTATTGTTTTTTAAAGGTAGTGTAAATGTTAGCACAAAACTAATAAAATAAATAAATAAAAAAAAATCAGGAGAGGAATCAAATGCAGGTAAACACAATTTATTGCTCTTCAATGGCTTGCAGATAGGGTTGAATCTTGACAAAAAAAAACAGCAGGGGGATCTGTAAAACCCATAGAGAGGCACAAAATCCTGGCCAAAAATAAATAAAAAAACAATACTGAAGTCCAACAGAGGATGCACGGTGATCTAGTGAGACTAGACAAGATCTGAGAGACCAGAGCGTAAGGTAAACACACACAAACGATAAGGTACAAAACAATGAGAACGAGAAGAATAAATAGGATATAAAAGATAAATTAAAGAAAGGTGCGAATAATGAAATAATGATCTAATGAGTTAAATGACGAGTGGGTGGGGTGAGACAGTGTAGCACATGGCGAGCTGTCAAAACAACGCCATGTGCACCGAGAAAACAAACACAAATGACTGTGACGACAACATGCAGGTGACAGACCATGACAGTACCCCCGCCCCTAGGAGCGCCACCTGGCGCCTCAGGGGAGGGGCTTACCCCATCCCTGGTGAAAGTCCACGATCAACGCCCGATCCAGAACATGCCGAGCTGGAATCCAACTCCTCTCCTCAGAACCATAACCCTGCCAGTAGACTACATACTGGAAACTCCGAAACTCTTCAGCTTACTGGAGAGCCATCCACTAGGCGGGGGGAGGAGGGGCAGGGGAAAAGACAATGGGGTTAAGACTGGATCTAAACACAGGTTTAACCCAGGATATATGAAAAACAGGGTGTACCAGACCAAGAGTGGGAGGTAACTTGAGCCTAACTGCCACCGAACTCAAGACCTTGGTGATGTGGTATCGGCCAATGAACCTGGGCGCCAATATACGTGAGACTACCCTGAGAGGCAGGTCCTTGGCGGATAACCATACCTTCTGACCACACATATATTGAGGTGGGGAAGTCTGATGATGGTCAGCTGCTTCTTTGGTCCGTCTAGAAGTCCAGGCCAAAACCTCCTCAGCCAGAAACGAAGTCCAGGGCAAGATAAACCATGATAAACCATGGTTCACACCAAAACTTAGACAGCTTCGCCAGGCCAAAGAGGATGACTACAGGAGTGGGGACAGGGTCCTGTACAATCAGGCCAGGAACACACTGACAAAGGAGATTGGTGTGGCTAAGAAGAGCTATGCCAAAAAGCTGGAAAACCAGTTTTCTGCCAACGACCCTGCATCAGTGTGGAAATGCCTGAAGGACATCACTAACTACAAGACACCATCCCCCAGCATTGACGACAATAAAGATCTTGCAAACGAGCTGAATATGTTCTATCGTAGATTTGAGACAGCCGACCAGACACCCCACACCTGCCGTGACCATCTCGCTTCACAGCCATCAACACCTCCAGCCATCCCCCTCTCCCCCCCTGCACTTCAGATCAGAGAGGATAATGTGCGTCAGATCTTCAGGAAACAGAAAAGAAGGAAAGCACCAGGCCCAGACGGTGTCTCACCAGCCTGTCTGAGAACCTGCGCTGACCAGCTGGCCTCCATTTTCTCACAGATCTTCAACAGATCACTGGAACAGTGCACAGTTCCATCCTGCTTTAAGCGCTCCACGATCATCCCAATTCCGAAGAAACCAAAGATCACAGGACTTAATGACTACAAACCTGTTGCCTTAACATCTGTGGCCATGAAGTCATTTGAAAGACTGGTGCTAGCATATCTGAAGGACATCACTGGACCTTTGCTGGACCCACTGCAGTTTGCCTATAGAGCAAACCAGTCTGTGGATGATGCAGTCAACATGGGACTGCATTATACCCTGCAACATCTAGACAAACCAGGGAACTACGCAAGGATTCTGTTTGTGGACTTCAGTTCTGCCTTCAACACCATTGTTCCATAATTGCTTGAGTACAAACGGACCCAGCTCTCTGTTCCTAGCTCTGTCTGTCAATGGATCACCAGCTTTCTGACAGATAGACAACAGCTAGTTAGAATGGGCAAAATCACATCCGACAGCCGCACCATCAGCACCGGAGCCCCCCAGGGATGTGTCCTCTCCCCACTACTCTTCTCCCTATACACCAATGACTGCACTGCAAAAGACCCCTCCATCAAGCTCCTGAAGTTTGCGGATGACACTACTGTTATCGGCCTCATCCGGAATGGTGACGAGTCTGCATACAGACAGGAGGTGGAGCGGCTGGCTTTATGGTGCAGATGCAAAACCCTGGAGCTGAACACGCTCAAAATGGTGGAGATGATAGTGGACTTTAAGAGAACCCCCCTACACTTCCCCCAATCCTCTGCACTTCACTGGTTCGGCTCAGCTGCCAAAACCGACCTCCGCAGACTACAGCGAATAGTCTGGACAGCTGAACGAATCACTGGCACTACCCTTTCTACACTTCAAGAACTGTACTCTTCCAGGGTGAGTAAAAGGGCTTACAAAATCACTCTGGACACCTCACACCCAGCACACTTCCTGTTTGAACTGTTACCGTCTGGTAACAGTTTAAACAGGAGGTTGAATTGTATGTATATTGCACACTTGGCAATAAAACCGATTCTGATTCTGATGTCACGAAGGATGAGAGGGAATGGGCAAGGGCTGGAGCAGACCAACAGGCACTTGGTTAGATGTCTTGTTCTGGGTACACAGAGCAAGCCAACACAAACTGCCTGACGTCCGGCCCCAGAAAGGGCCACCAAAATCTCTGGTGGATGGTAGCCAGTGATCTCCAAACCGACCCTCTGGACACTCTTCTGGTACCTCAATCCCTCGACCGGCCTTTATTACCTGCTGCTCAATGCCCCAGGAGAGGGACCCAACCACCACTCCCTCAGGGAGGATGGGTTCAATCAGCTGATAGAGGGCATCAGGTTTTGTATTCTTGGACCCTGGCAGGTACGAGAGGATGAAGTTGAACCGACCAAAGAAGAGTGCCCAGCGAGCCTGGCATGCGCTCAACCTCTTGGCCGAATTGATATACTTGAGGTTTTTATGGTCCGTCCAGACCAAGAAGGGGTGCGCTGCTCACTCCAGCCAGTGACGCCACTCACCCAAAGCCAGCCTGACTGCCAACAGCTCGTTGTTACCAATGTCATAATCACGTTCTGCTGGGCTCAAGCGATGAGAGAAAAAGGCACAAAGATGCACCTTCCCATCTTTGGATGAGCGCTGAGACAGGACCGCACCTACCCCAACATCAGAGGCATCTACCTCGACAATAAATTGTTGTTCAGGGTCTGGAATAGAAAGAATAGGAGCGGAGATGAAACAGGACTTAAGGGCACCAAAGGCCTCCTGAGCTTGAGTATTCCACTTGAACAATACTTTGGTGGAGGTGAGAGCCGTTAAGTGTGCAGCAATCTGACTGAAGTTCCCGATGAAATGCCTATAAAAATTGGCAAAACCCAGGAAATGCTGCAGAGCCTTGCGGGTGTTGGAGACTGGCCACTTGGCAATGGTCCTTACCTTATCAGAATCAGCTCTGATTCCCCCAGCCGAGATGACGTACCCCAGGAACGTAACCGACCTAGCTTATTTACAAAGAAGAACCCCGCACCTGCAGGTGATGATGAGGGACAAATGAGACCAGTATTAAGTGATTCCTGAATATAACAGCCTCTCTTTCTGGACCAGAAAGGAAATACAAGGGAAGAGGTCAGTGGCACAGTCGTATGGTCGATGAGGAGGGAGAGGCCCAGCCCAAGACCTGCTGAAGACCATGGTATTCAACCATAACCTTAGTTAAATCGTCTGTCTCCTCCTGCAACACAACACAAAGAACCAGGACACAAGGCAGAATCCAAACAAGATGCAAGACAAGACTGACTTCAGGCCAACACAGAATTCCCAGACCAATCAATGTGAGGATTGTGCAGTGCCAGCCAGGGATGCCCCAGGACAACAGGGGAACCTGGTGAATCAAAAAGGTACAGCTCAATGGCCTCACGGTGATTGCCAGTCACAACAAGACTTACACTGGGTGTGATGTGGGTAATGGTGGAGAAGAGCTGACTAGCTAACGATCAGACAGAAATGGGACAAGGGAGAGGAATGGCAGGAATACCCCACTGCTTGGCAGTCAAGCAAGGCAGAGGTGAAGTTGATGGATCCTTCATGTTGGATGGTGATGGGCAACAAGGTGCGAGACGGGGGGGATTCAGACAGGGAGAAATTGTGAGCCAGGTTAATAAGAGTCTCAAGGTGACGGGGAAGCTCATGAGAAGTGATCTCATCTTAGATCTCCTCATTCAGACCCTCAAAAAATCTGGAACGCAGGGCCCCTTCATTCCAGTCACAGGAGGCATCTAAAGTTTTAAACTGGATTGAAAAGTCTGTGATGGAGCGACCCTCCTGGGAAAGTCATGCCAGCCGGGCAGCCGCCTCATCCCCCTGTGCAGACCGGTCAAAGAGCTTGATCATCTCCTTCTTAAAGTTCTTAAAAAATGCCAAAAAGGTGCCCTGGCATCGCAGACTGCAGTGCCCCACTCACGTGCTCTCCTAGTGAGCAGGGTCAGGACATACAGCATCCTGGACGCCTCTGAGGCATAACGGCGGGGCTGCAGGGCAAAAACTAGAGCACACTGTGATAAAAAGGCCTGACAGGAGTTGGGGTCTCCATCGTAGGGTGGAGAATTGTTAGCATAGGGCTCTGGCTCGTGGTGGGGTGTGGTGAAGGTGAAGTAGCTTGCCTGGGCCTTGCAGTGTTGTGCTGGAGCTCTATGATTCGTGCATTGAGCTCGAACACCTGGGCAGTGAGCATTTCAACCTCTCTGGAGGTGGTGGTGAGCTGGGTGGCATGCTGACCCAAGAGTGCACCCTGCTAGGCGAGTGCAGTCTGCATCTGGTGCAGAGGAACAAGTCTGCCACGGCTGAAAGCAGCAGGGGTGATCTGACAAAAGGAGAGAAAGGAAGAGGTTTAAACAAAACAAGTCAAAAACTAGCACTGGAGCCTAATCAGTCACAAAACTAGAGAAGACAAGATCTGAGAGACCAGAGCGTAAGGTAAACACACACAAACGATAAGGTACTGGACAATGAGAATGAGTAGAATACATAGGGAGACTAATAAAGATAAATTTAAGACAGGTGTGAATAATGAAATAATGATCTAATAATTTAAGTGACGAGTGGGTGGGGTGAGACAGCGGAGCACATAGCGAGCCATGTGCACTGACAAAACAAACACAAATGACCATGACGACAACATGCAGGTGACAGACCATGACACAAAACGCTATCAATGGAACGTTTTTAGAAGTGTAACGTTTTTGGAGTAAAGGATAGTCATTTTATCCAAAGTGTATTGTTGAGTTTTGGAAAAATTCCAAAGCATTTTCCCAAAATATGTGTCAAAAAAATATTTGTCACTAAAAATCATTCCATTTGCTGAAACACAGAAATTGTGGCCTAGAGTGGAATCTAAAAATCACCCTAGAGTGGATGAAAACATCGTCAGCAGCACACAAGTGTTAACACATGATGAATGAACTATTTGCTAACGCTTAATAAATTATTCATAGTGTGCGGTTATCATACATTGTTTTTAATTTATAAAACAACAAACCTTTTCACCAGTTTGAATGTTATATTTCCAAAGAACAATGTTTTTCCTTTTTCACTCCACTATCTGTTCACCTGTCTATAACTGAAAAAACAAAGATAAAAACATAGAGTGGGTAAAAAAGACTAAGGTCTGGTAGAGGCAAACAGCAGTACTGCAGAGTTACTGCATGATGCATGAACACACATCTCATATAACACCCTGATCTCTGGGTAAACACAAATAACTGCACGGCCATAAATGGACCTGGGTGACGGAGAGGGGCGGCTGTGTGATAACATCACAGACTCATCTCAGCCGAGCAAATACAATCACTGGCACTCAATCAGACCCTCGGCTCGGCCCCTTCACTTTACAGGGACCACGAGACACACACACACAACATCATACAGAGAGCGGACCGTGGAAAAGGACATCATGACAAATGATGAGCTATTCTCATTCAGCCTCATGTGCACGAGCTACACAGTAATCACCAGTACTTACTCACTGTCATGGGAGCTGAAACGCTGATTGCTGATATTTAATGTTTGTGTGTAATAATAGTTGAAAGATGACCTTTTAGCAACTGCATGTAACTCTATGATGGAAGGAACTATATAAGACTTATTGTGGCCATCTTTTTTCAGCTTGCTGGGCTTTCCTTTTGGTTAATCCTGTAGTATTCTTCATGGATCATACTGGTGGAAACAGACCATATACAATAAGAACTCATTTTATATGCAATTAAATAAACACAGTATTTTATGTTGCAGTAATTTTAATGTATTGTTAAAGATTTTCATTCATTCATTCATTCATTTTCATTTCGGCTTAGTCCCTTTATTAATCTGGGGTCGCCACAGCGGAATGAACCGCCAACTTATCCAGCATATGTTTTACGCAGCGGATGCCCTTCCAGCTGCAACCCATCTCTGGGAAACATCCATACACACCCATTCACACTCATACACTACGGACAATTTAGCTTACCCAATTCACCTGTACCGCATGTCTTTGGACTTGTGGGGGAAAGCGGAGCACCCGGAGGAAACCCACGCCAACACGGGGAGAACATGCAAACTCCACACAGAAACGCCAACTGACCCAGCCGAGGCTCGAACCAGCGACCTTCTTGCTGTGAGGCGAACGTGCTATCCACTGCGCCACCGTGAGGCCCCACTGTTAAAGATTTTGTATTTGTAAAAATGAATGATAAAAAAAAAAATCATGTTCATTTTAATCAATGTGTTGGCATAATGTTCCATTACATTTTGTATTTTTTTTTCCTGTGTGTATGTAAACATATTAATAAAGGTTTCTTAAATAGTATTTTCATATGCGACATGGTGGCTCAGTGGTTAGCACTGTCACCTCGCAGCAAGAAGGTCACTAGTTCAAGCCCCGACTGGGTCAGATGACGTTTCTGTGTGGAGTTTGCATGTTCTCCCCAGTCCAAAGACATGCTGTGCAGGTGAATTGAATAAACTAAATTAACCGTAGTGTATGTGTGTGGATGAATGTGTATGGATGTACTGGGTTGCAGCTGGAAGGGCATCCGCTGTGTAAATTATATGCTGAATAAGTTGGTGGTTCATTACGCTGTGGCGACCCCTGATAAATAAAGGGACTAAGCCAAAGGAAAATGAATGAATGAATGAATGATATATTATAATTATTATTATTACTATTATTATATTATGATGTTATCTTAAAATTGCATAGCCTGCAGCATACCTGTACAATACTTTTATTTCAAGCCTAAGTTAAACAATTCAAAATATCTTACTTTCAGCTTAAACATGGACAGATGACATAAAAATGTAAACACTATCTCTCTGCTATGATTGTGTCTTATCAGTGTGTGCTACTATTTTTATGTAGCAGTAGTCCCTTAAGAGAAGTTTCCCGATTTTAATGAGTCACTTTGCATCAACATACTCATTAAAAGCAATTACAAGAAGCCTTATACATATGTGCATCTTATCATAAACTCCAGCAGCGATGTAAGTGATTCCCTCTCTCTCTCTTTGCAGTAATTGGAGGTTATAAAGGATGGGAGGTAGCTACATCTAGTGGTGAGACATAGCACTGTGAACAAAGACAAGATTAATGATCTGACTTTTCTACAGAGCCTTTGAGCGTTTTTTCCTCTCCTTGATTCATTCCTTATTTATGTCAGGTATTGTTAACTTGACCTCGGTGCGAAAAGGTGACGGAAAAGATCCTGGAAAGGTTACAACAGCATTTAAGTTCTGTGGACACTGACGAATCGTCCTACTGCTGGATTTAGGAGCAAATAGCATGTGAGGTTGAAAACTTTATTTTATGTTTGTCCTGTTTGTCCAAAGCAAGGGCCTAATTCCCTTGACCCGTCTTCCTTTGGCCCGTGTGTGCAGAAGGTGAAGGTCAAATACTCTTATGTGTTGACCTACTTCTAACAAAAGCTCCTCTAATTCACAAGGTGCTGGAAACTGCTGGGTCATGGCCCAAAAACATTTGTGGCAAAAATGTGTCTCAAACAGAGTAAATGTAAGGTAAATACAAATGCAGCTGTTTTAAAGTAAATAAAGCTGTTAAAGTTGCACTGCTAAGAACGGGGTGGATATATCAGTCACATATTATAATTTAGTTCATAAATACATTATTAATCAGTTTCCAGACTCAACACAAAGCAAACAAACAAATGCAAAGTGCACACATTTTATTATTCTTTTTTAAAATTAAATTATAGCACTTAAGGCACTTTGGAATATATGGGCCTGTTTAACATTGTCTTTTACTAAAAATGGAAAATGTTCATTGTGTACACATGGAAGAATAAAGAGTTTCCCACTGTTTCAGAATGTGCATACTATCCTATGCTCTTGCTTTATTTCTTACTTTGTTTTAAACGGCAGACATGATATTTACCTATTTCAGGAGGTAATGGGCATACAGTGCTCAGCATGTATGAGTACACCCCATTTTGAAAATGAGTATTTGTGTCCATTTCTCAGTGAATATGGGTAATATATATTGGTGCATTTGAACAAAACAGATTTAATAAACAGATATATTTATTTAAATAATATTTTAGTCACAGAGCATCTTTAGAAAAGTTCATGCAAAATATTGCAAAACAAAATTACAAACTACAACTTTTCAACAAAATTGTATAGATTCTTAGTTTTTCTTGATTTTTGCTATTTATGAAAGTTTTATTTAATATTTTTCCCTTATATAAAAATTTGGGCTACACATTTTTTAACCATTATTGTAAGTTATTTTGTTAGATTAGCTCCAGATTTGGCTTCAGTACTGACTAAACTAATGTATATGCACAAATATAATATTGTAAAGCATCCTATAGAAAATATTCATTTAAATGAGAGATTTGTGGGGGGGAGTGTACTCATAGATGCTGAACACTGCATAAAGCTTTGTCATTATTTCGTCAGATCTATGCCACTGTACATGCACAACTTCAAGTTTCTGTTTTCATTCCCATCAAGTGTTTACATGGCCCCTCAGCTGGATTAGAAAAGGTACAGTACCACACCTTACAATCCAATCACTGAATTCAGACCAAGCTTAGTCAGACTGATAAGTAATGTTAAATGAACACATTTTGGGAGGAGCATGCACAGATGTTTTGACAAGGCTAATTTATCATTGATAATCATTCTACTATGCAATCAACATGAGACCGCTATAAATAATCAAGCATGTCCTACCTTAGTTATCTCTCAATTTCAGCAACCCTCTTCCACCCTGTCTCCACACTCGTAAACCCAATTATTCCTACTAAAATTGGAGTGGGGGAGCGTTCTGGATGCCTGTACCTCTCTTCTGACAAGGGGAATAATATTCAATTCAATTCAATTCAAGTTTATTTATATAGCGCTTTTTACAATATAGATTGTGTCAAAGCAGCTTAACAAGTTCAAGTAAAGTCCAGGTTTTAGAGTTTAGTTCAGTTCAGTTCAGTTCAGTGTGGCTTAAGTTTCACTGCTGAAAGTTCAAACACTGAAGAGCAATTCCACCGAAGCGCAGCTCCACAAGTCCCGATCCGAGCAGGCCAGTGGCAACAGTAGCGAGGAAAAAAACTTCACCAGTTGACGAAGTGAAGGAAAAAAAACCTCGAGAGAAACCAGGCTATGTTAGGCACGGTCATTTTCTTCTGGCCAAGCTTCCTATGTATAATACAGGTTAGTTTTCCAAATACGCATATTCCTTATTCAGTTAAATATCTGGTGTGAACTTGTGAAAGGTGTTTACATAAAGTCTTTTCAGTCTAATTGAGATTAAAGTACAGATTAAAGTACATCTACAAAGTATTCACAGAACTTCACTTATTTCACATTTTGTTATGTGACAACCAAAATGAATTAAATTAAAATCAAAATTAATTGGGGTTTTTTCAAAATCTCTACAAAAAATACCCCATGACAAGGTAATAGAAGTGTTTTTGAAAAGCCTAAATCCTTTATTATTATTATTTTAATATTATGCTTCAAGCTTGGCAGATCTATTTTTAGGCAGTTTCTCCCATTCTTCTTCGCAGTTCCTCTCAAGCTTCATCCATATTGATGTGCTGCATTGGTACAAAGCCATATTCAGATCTATCCAGAAATGTTTAATCGGGTTTAATTCTGGGCTCCAGCTGGGCCACTTATTAAATAATATTTTATTTTCGAAACTTACACTAATAGGATTCCGCTGTGGATGTCATCTTGTTGTCATTCTGCATGCAAACTCTTACAGTGCATTGTGAGTATTTTCTAGCTGTTGAGTGTACATGGGTTGTTATAGTGGTGCATTTTGGGATTGATTTTGTGCACTTTAGAATGTCCACTATGGTTTTGGACACCACTAAAAATGACTGCTGCACTATTTAAGGATATTGGGGCGATTTTGGATACAGCCTGTGAATACTTACAGTATGTGCGTGTGTTTTATTATTATTATCTTTATATAAATTTGAAAAGATTTCAAACAAACTTCATTATGGGTACTGTTTGTAGGATTTTGAGGAAAATAATAATAAGGTAGCATAAAAAATATGTGGAAAACAGTGCTGTGAATATTTCCAGATACACTGTATTTGGTGTATGTAAACATATCCACTCTTGTGTAAACACACCTGCAGTTGCAGTTGCAGGATGTTTCAGATTATAACAAACATGTGATATACAGTACATATGCTCTCATATACAGTAGTTTAATCATGCAGGACAAAAAACTAATTTGAATAGTGACTTTAATACCTAGATGTTTTGTGAAAAAGAGTCTGATAATAGAATGGCTATCAAGATCAAGTTAATAAAATGTGTTGTCATGTGATCTGAACTAGGCACCCTCTGTGAGAAATCAGCTTTCTCTAGTAAACTTATATGACTGAAGTCTTCATGCCATGTGAGTGGAAATCCTTTAAATAATGTTTTAATTATCTATTTTTTAAATGAAACTCTTAAAATTCAATTACTGTGTGCACTGTTAAATGTAAAATAATTTTTCAGCATGGATAAACATGATAATAGCAACCACAACGTGTTTTGTATAGTGTATTACTGGCTGCCAATAGCAAGAATCTGTTAAAATTCAAGAGACACTTACAAAACAAATATTCAAAATGTAAGGACAACCCTGATTAGCTTTTCAAAAGAAACAACAAGAAGCCATTAAAACGTGTTGCAATTCATTCATTCATTTTCTTTTCAGCTTAGTCCCTTTATTAATCAGGGGTCGCCACAGCGGAATGAACTGCCAACTTATCCAGAATATGTTTTACACAGCGGATGCCCTTCTAGCTGCAACCCATCACTGGGTTCACACACATACACTACGGACAATTTAGCTTACCAAATTCACTTATAGGGCATGTCTTTGGACTTGTGGGGGAAACTCCACACAGAACTGACCCAGCAGAGGCTCAAACCAGCGACCTTCTTGCTGTGAGGTAACAGTGCTACCCACTGCGCCACCGCGCTGCCCCTATGTGTTGCAATAGTACTTAGTCTTCATGCCCTCTACTGAGGACACAATATCCAGCCTGCTCCACCTCACACAGACCCACACACACCTGGAAAACGAACACCTAAACCAGAATATAATTAATGGACTTCAGCTAAGCATTTATTTCAATCTCACCTCTATGACTGGTGGATTATAAACTTTCTGAAAGAGAGACAATAGACCGTCAGAGTTTTTAAGGAGAGGATTTAACATCTAAAGCGATATCCGTGAGCACAGGTATGCCACAAGGGTCTGTTCTGAGTCCTTTATTGTTCAGGCTCTTAACATGACTGTACTGCCAGTTTTGATAGCAACCATGTCAAGTTTGCTTGTGAACAACACACAAGTTGGACCTTAACAGCAAAAAAACAAAGGAGATGTTTATAGACTTCTTGAGGGCTGGTCAACATCACCATCTCCTTCTAAATAAAAACAGCTCTTAGGTGGAGGGGGTCCTATGCACCAAGCTCCTGGGGATCCAATAGACAGACAAGATTGCAGTAAATCGAGACTGCAATTCAGCAAAAGCTGCAATTCTTATGCATATCTTATCAGGGAAACACGGCTCTGTGATCACTAGTAAATCTCCGAAGAAGGCCAGAGGACACTCTTGCTTGGAAACTACAAATACGCCACATAGAGGAGAGAATGTTGGGAAATCAAACACAGCAGAGGATTTAACTTTTTTTTTTAAATCAATGTCAGCTACAGAATCAACTGACAGAGTGATTTTTTTCAAACACTTGTGTGATATTATGAGGTGAGTTAGGAATCAGAATATGCTATTAAATTTGTTATTTTCACATGCTTTCAGGTCAGCAGCAACACAGAGGCGTAGATCACTGAGAAGCAACACAACAGCTGTCAAATAGCAGAAATATTCTCTTCGATTTCAGAATCTCGCTGATTAAATCTTGCATGAATTTCTTTTTTTATCTTTTTGATCTTTTGCCAGTGGTCTATGGCTCTGTGTAGTAAACGCTGCTCCATCTGAATGCAGCTGCTGGAGACTTACTGATGATTACAGCACAGATTTTACTGCCAAAATGTGCATGAATATCACCTTCGATTAATCCTGCAGCCTTACTGACTACCAGAGATAACACTTCAGCTGTCATCAAGAAGACCCAAAAACGCCTTCACTTTCTTCACAAGCTAAAGGAGGTAGAGCTTCCCATCCCAGCCATGACCCTGTGTTACAGAAGGACAGTAGAGAGTCTACTGTTTTTTTATGCTGGTTTGGTTTTTAATTCTGCCACAGAAATAAACAAAAGAAAAAGAACATGCATAAATGCAGACATAGCGACTAAGGTCGAGATGCGGGCTGATGAAATCATTGTTTCACAAAATATACAGACTGGCTGTAAACACAAAAGTGCAAGGGCATCATTTTTCAGATTTATCTACTTAGAGACCCGGTTTCAAAAAATAGCAGTTTCAGTCTCCTAAAATGCCAGATCTGTCTGGATGAAACAAAATTGCCTTCCAATTTTTTGCATATACAGCTAAACACATCTCTGTGTGGGCAGAGCTTAAAATGCTTTATTATACATGGCAGGCCAGTAATTGACAATTTCACTTCGCAAAGTGGAAAAATAAAGAAAAATGCACACATACTGTACAGTCCTGTAGTCTGCCACTGTTGTTTGGGTTGTTGTCAAGTATTTCCAGTCAAGTATTTTCACATTAATATGATAACAGTATAATTTTCAAACCTGTTATCAACAGTTTTCTCTTTCAGGTCCCCAAAATGCCTCTTTGCATTTTATTTTTAAAATGCTATTTGTAAACTTAATGTAAATAAATATATTAGCATCCTAAATGTCTACGAAACAGAATATAAATGTCACTGGAAAAACTAGAAGCACAGCACATTCAAGTTACTAATGGTCCACTCCTATGCTAAATAAAGTTTATTTATAAACCAATTTCATGAGGATCACGTGCTTATGATTGACACGGCTAATCTCGCATTAGCTAATGTATGATTCACCAATCAGACAATTCCTATGTTATTATAAATAACCAAAGTGTCTTACCTTAGTCATCTTCATCTTGAAGAAACCCCCCCCTTCCACCCCTTCTCCTCCTTATTCCTCTATAGGGCAGCACGGCGGCCCAGTAGTTAGCACTATTGCCTCACAGCAAGAATGTCTCTGGTTATGGTCTTTACCCGGCCAGTTGACATTTCTGTGTGGAGTTCATGTTCTCCCTGTACTCGCGTGGGTTTCCCCCGGGTTCTCCGGTTTCCTCCCACAGTCCAAAGACATGAGACATAAGTAAATTGACTAAACCAAATCAGCACCATAGATGAACTTTAACCAGCAGCACATCCTTATAGCAATCCTTAATCAGCGGGGGTGGGTTCTCGAGATCTACCTGAGCTCAAACTCTCCTCCTCTCGCCCTGCAAACGGGAGGGAGCCCCAAGCTCGAGGATCTTATGAGCTCAGGGCTCTCCCGGGACAGCATGCCAAACAAGCTTTATTACCAATCATCCGCTTAGTGTACACTCTTGAAAATTAGGTGGGAAAAGATGTGTTTGAAAACATTTTCCAGAAGCACCAGTTGTAAAAAAAACAAGCTGCATTCTTACAAAGAAAAAAAGGGGTGTACATTGAGAAGCAGCATGAACCTTTGTTGCTCTCTTGAGAAATACACTTGAATTGTGTGTGTGTGTGTGTGTGTGTGTGTGTGTGTGTGTGTATATATATAATCTGTCCCTGTTGCTCACAGCATCTGTACACCTCATCACATGGAGTCCCGAGTGTGACCCTGATATCGCATCTGTCTACCTCTGACCTGCTGCTCTGATGGGTTGTAACTAGAGCCTGTTTTCCTCTTTGGAGTTTGAGTTTAAGGAAGGCAGCTAAATTTACTGTGGAGGTCCCACAGAGTGGCCTACATTTCAAACCGATTTCTCCTCCATGACCGTAGCCTGGGGATACCGGAAAAAAACACGATGAAGCACAGAGGAGCTTTCCTTACCAGCGATAAGGTTCACTAACACTAGTTATTCAAACCAATGCATGATATATTAATATATACAGGAAGACTAAGAAATAATGTATGTAGGTATAATTGGTGCATAAATCTAGCAAATTTCCACTCTCTTTAAGTTATGTGAGATGCAACAGATTAGTTCCAACAAAGTTGAAAATTATGTCATTAATTACTCACCCTTATGTCATTCCAAACCCCTGAGACCTTTGTTCATCTTTAGAACACAAATTAAAATATTTTAGATGAAAAGAAGCCAAAAACATGGTTTAACTTTAAAAGTAAGTATGTCTTTGTTTGCCTGTGTATCTTCTCTTTCTCGTTGGGTCTTCAGGGTGCACATTTACTATGGCTAGTACACAGGTGTCAAAGCCAGTGGGCTGGAGCTCTGCACAGTTTAGTTCCAACCCTAATTAAACACACCTGATCAAACTAATTTAGCCCATAAGGCTTGTTTGAAACCCACAGATATGTGTGTTGAAGCAGGGTTGGAACTAAACTGTGCAGGGCTGCGGCACTCCAGGAACTGGCTTTAACATCTGTGGGCTAGTATTGCCATTAAAGTTGGTAAAGTCTAGATGGCATACAGCTGCTGATACTCACATCAGTATAGCATAATTTTGTGACTGTAGAACAAGAATTAATATTTTTATATTACTGTGAGGGGTAGGGGTAAACCTTAATAAAATACAATTCAATGGGTAATTTAATAAATAATATAAATAATACTCTATATAATTACTGTTTTTACAATACTGTGATGGTTGGGTTCAGGATTGGGGTAGGGGTAGATGTTAATAAAATATATAAAATAATTAATATTAAATAAAATCATTTTTGTTAACTTACAGCTGAATCCCTTATAGCAACAACTATTAAAGTCAGCAGCGCAACACACAAGTGTTGTATTACCCATGATAAATGTGCATCCTGATGTGATGAAGAAGATTTAAGCGTATGTTAAGAGTCAATTTTACAGTTTTTGATGCACAAAATGTTTCATTGAGCTTCATATGAATACACTTGAACCACTGATGTCACATGGAATGTTTTGCCAATGTTTTTGGTTCATTTTCTGGAAGTTGAATAGGACCATTTCTGTCCTTGTAGGATAAAGGAGCTTTTTTGTGTTTGTGTACCGATAATGAACAAAAGTCCCAGAGTATTGAAACGACTGGAAAACTGAAAGCTGTTTCATTAAAAAAAAAAAAAAAGTGTAATGAATTCCAAAGATCAGGGAAGGAAGCTGGAACTGGCAAATGAGGAATGTAATTTTAATCATAAAATGAACAACAATATTAATTAAAGTGGCTGCCTCTTACAACTGCCACATAATTAAAACAGTCCCAGACCTCTCATCCACCACCGTCACAATTACCTCCTTCCACCTGTACTTCTAGAGCTCCTCCGTGAGACTCAAGGGGATGGGGCACACTTCACTCATTACCAATCACTCCATTGGTCTTACTTTGCTCCCACAACACAACTATTGTCACAATACCCCATTTAAAATAACAAGATACTGATTTAAGGTATTGAAGTTTTTATAAAGCACCTACAGAGTGAGGCACAAAACAGCTGGGGAAAATAATTAAGGTTAAAGAACATAAGGTTATGGGGCAGCACGGTGGCGCAGTGGGTAGCGCTCTCGCCTCACAGCAAGAAGGTCGCTGGTTCGAGCCTCGGCTGGGTCAGTTGGCATTTCTGTGTGGAGTTTGCATGTTCTCTCCGTGTTCGTGTGGGTTTCCTCCGGGTGCTCCAGTTTCCCCCACAAGTCCAAAGACATGCGGTATAGGTGAATTGGATAAGCTAAATTGTCCGTAATATATGTGTGTGAATTAGTGTGTATGGATGTTTCCCAGTGATGGGTTGCAGCTGGAAGGGCATCCGCTGCGTAAAGCATATGCTGGATAAGTTGGTTCATTCTGCTGTGGTGACCCCAGATTAATAAGGGGACTAAGCCGAAAAGAAAATGAATGAATGAACATAAGGTTATGCATAAGTAATGCCCAATATGTGGATGGTTTTCATGCACATCTAGCAAGTCATTAACAGATTTATTTTTTTATTTTTTAGCTTATCCTTATTCCTGATTTTCGCATTTTTTATTAATTAATTTTTTTTGTTCAGTCACTTAATTTAGATGTGTATTTTATTTTGTTTATTTTTGTTTTCTGCCCTTTTTATAATTTCATGTTTTTTTTGCAAATAAAACGAGTAATAGAGTACAATGAATGACAAATCCTTAAATCATAATCATATCCCATATATAAATTTGATATATGGCAATATATAAAATATTACAAACACGACCATTTACATACTTTGTTTTCAACTATTTAAATGACAGAAATGTACATTCATTCATTCATTCATTCATTTTCATTTCGGCTTAGTCCCTTTATTAATCTGGGGTCGCCACAGCGGAATGAACCGCCAACTTATCCAGCATATGTTTTACACAGCAGATGCCCTTCCAGCTGCAACCCATCACTGGGAAACATCCACACACTCTCATTCACACACAAACACTACAGACAATTTAGCTTACCCAATTCACCTATACCGCATGTCTTTGGACTTGTGGGGAAAACCGGAGCACCCGGAGGGAACCCACGCCAACACGGGGAGAACATGCAAACTCCACACAGAAATGCCAACTGACCCAGCCGAGGCTCGATCCAGCGACCTTCTTGCTGTGAGGCGAACGTGCTACCCACTGCGCCACCGTGAGGCCCAGAAATGTACATATATGTTCAAATATATAAGACATAATAAATATGTTCATATGTTCATAATATGTCCATATATATTAGATTTCTGTATTGGACTGCACTTGAATAAAGTTACAGGTGTAATCTGCCAATTGTCCATATACTTCAGATTACTTGAAGATCTACCACAATTTTCAAGTGCTACTTAAGTTACAATGCTTTTGGGAAACAGGCCATAACATTAAGGTTACACAATCATTTTTAACGATCTACTTAGGCTTACGATGCTTTTGGGAAACACACCCTAGGCTGGTAAATGAAAACAAAAGAAATGTAAAAGAAATGTTTCACCATTTCAAGGTTCAGTAATGTAAACAAGGGGTTTCGTAATTGGCGAAAGGGGGACAGGGACAAGTGCCTGAAGGGGCTCACAGTGCATCTTAGGGGTTTGGGACCCCAAAAGTAATTCTAACTGAGAGGGAACCCCCAGCCCACCAGCCCACTAGCCCCTCAGAATGTGAATTTTAGCAAGGAGGACCCCAGCTGCAGAACACCGTTTATATCAAAGTGGAGACCCCCAACCCCCTGGTTTTTACCAAGGTAGACACATTGTTGGCTTTTGAAACAAAACTAGACAAATTTATTAAAGTGCACAAACTCTTCCTAAATTTCACAGACCTTCCAAGCAGTGTTTGTCTTTAGAATCATGTCCTCATAAGCTGAGCCCCAAGCTAACCTTAAGATAATGTTTTTTTTTACTGATGCTCTATCATAAATAGTGTTAGCTCAGATGTGACGCATACATGAACTAACATGTCTGTCACTTTACACTGGAATGCACGCAGCATTGTGCCGGCTTGCCTCTGAAGAGTATTTTATGCATCCTCTCCAACTTCACTAAACTGTTTAAAAACGAACATCATGTCAGTGTGAAATGTGTTTGGATTGGTTCACTAAACTGATAACAGTACATGTTTCTAAAGCCGTAATCTGCTGCTTGTTTCTTTAAGACTTGTTAAAGATACCTGATTGTGGAGTCATGAGTGACACAGAGCCTTGTAGCTCCTTTCCATATTTATAGAAACGTACATCTCGCATTGCGTGCACGTTCTTGCTGAGGGCAAAGTTATGTACAGCTAAGCAGCTGTCTGCATGCGTTTTGCATGAAAGACACGCCTTGACGTGAGCTATGTTGAGATGTAAAACCTCTCTGACCAGATGAACATTACTTTGAACATATCACACACCCTTCAATGAGGCAGTGTCATAGCCTCTCAACGTCTGCTAGGTTCTGGGAAGATGCCAACATAAATTGGAATTGCTTCAGGTTTCGTTGTGAACCTACACGGAGGACAGTGTGAGAACTGATGAATATTTAATTTATACCCTTGCATCTGGGAATAAAACAATTCCATGCATCTGATTAAAATGTGAGCCATATACATCAACAGTTGCATTTGTGTTTGTTATTCACAGTTTGCCACACAACGGGAAAGATTCGCTGTTAGCTAGAAAATTAAACACAAGGGTATAGCATTTAATAGGAGTTGAGAGAAACAGGGCGCAAAATGTGGTGATGTTGTTGTTGCTCTTATGTCCAGATTACACCGGCCTGGTCCCCCATCTGCTGCAGTCATGAGTGTGAGTGGTGCACATCTAGCCTGGAGGCCTCCATATGTACACATTTCCCCAAAGTCATTAATATGAGCCTCACTGTCTAAAATGTGTTATTACAGTCTAAACAAACACATTCAAGTACACCGATTGTTACGCTAAAGTAAGTTTGTGGCTGTTCCTACAGTTCAAGCCCTGTTAACTTTTGTGTCTAGGCAAAATTAATGCTGCAGGGCAGTATGACACCAACGTGTGTTCCTTTTCACACTATTGGACCTTTTTTTTTTATGCGATTCTTTGAACAACACCAAATAAATACCAGAAAAACACCTTAACAATGGCTTGGAATCAAATACAACTGTTCTGGCATCATCAGTTTGCTCTGTAGCTCACTTTGTATGGTGTTGTTCTTGTGATGCAGAGCACTTGGGTTTGAATCCATTGAAGCATGGTTCAACAAGAGATAAAAGTAATGTAAAACTCTTCTCTTACATTTGCTTTTGAAAACACTATTGTATGGGTTTAGGTCAGTGGTTTGCTGGTCAGCTCCAAATGGAGGGTTCAGCTCCAAGTGGGTGGGACTTGAGCTCTAAGTGGGCTGTACAAACCTCATGGAGTTTTATTTAATATCTTGTACATGACATGGAGTCCAACCTATTGTGTTGTATTACTGTCTACACCTACCACAACTCTATACCCAACCTATTTACGGCGTAACTCCCTCCCACTTGGAGGTCTCCGGGCTGCAGCGATACCTACTTAAGGTAATCTGTACGACAAGTCCTGTCTTCTAGTGGATATGTACAAAAAGGACATGTATCTGAAACAAACAACAAAATGCACACAATTTAAGGCATTTCAAATTCACAAAAATGTAGACAGTGCCTTTCAGTGGATTTGTCATCTGAAAGATGCAACAAAACATACCCACAGCAATGTATTGTATGTTTCGCAAAGATATTGGCTGAGGCACATATTTCCAATGAGATTTACTGAAATTGTTCCTATGTGTAACTACAAAATTAGCTTAATATGGCTTAATGTGTAAAGATATCCCTATACATGAACACTATATTACTAAAAATAATACATGCTGCAATACACAATATGGAAGTCTGTAGCATATTAAAGTGGATCCCTCACTAGTTGAAGATGGCGAAGTGTCTGAATGAAGTCTCCTGCAAGCTTTATCTTTTTTAAATCTATGGCATTTTACATGATAAACATTTTCTGGCCACAATCAAACTTAGATTTTCAAAATGCATACAATGAGCAGCTGCACAAAGGACTCATACAGCAATATAAACTTTTATAATATGCATCAACATCAAGTTGCATTTTATAAACTTATATTATCACTGATTTAATAAATTAAGCCATGTTTTAGAGGCTGCAGTACTGTGCAATGTACAGTATATGGACTGCAAGTGTCATTTTATTTGTGAGGTAATCTAAATATTTATGACTTAACTTAAGCCATAACTTAAAATATTTATGCGTTAGCTTCCAAGTGTGTACACCATTGATTTTTCTTCTAAATATTATTTAACATAGACTAAGCATTAATGTGTAGCTTTGTATGCCCCCTTTATATGTTGTTTTACAACATTTATATGCTCCCACTGAGCCAAATAATGAGAAAGAACCACAGCTTTCTTACCACAGCTATACTAATGACACTCAGATCTACTTAGCCTTATTGCCTAATGACTATAGCCCCATTGACACCCTCTACCAATGCACTGATGAAATTAACAGTTGGATGTGCCAAAACGTTATTCAACAAAGGTAAAAATTAAGTCATTGTATTTGGGAACAGAGATGAGGTTCTGCGTTCCTTGACTCTAGGGGTTAAACAACAAAAAATAAGGTCAAGAATCTTGATTGGTGTGATTCTGGAGTCAGATCTAAGTTTCAGTAGTCATGTCAAAGCAGTAACTAAATCAGCATACTATCATCTCAAAAACATTGCAAGAATTAGATGCTTTGTTTCCATTGAGGACTTAGAGAAACTTGTTCATGCTTTTATCACCAGCAGGGTGGCTTACTGTAATGGACTCCTCACTGGCCTTCCCAAAAAGACAGCAGACAGTTGCAGCTCATTCAATTCAATTCATCATTATTTCTGTAGTGCTTTTACAATGTAGATTCTGTTCCAGTAAATTGAAACTGTGTTAGTCCAGTTTTCAGAGTTGAATTTCAGTTTAGTTTATTTCAGTGTGATTTAATTTTAACTGTTGAAAGTCCAAACACTGAAGAGCAAACCCATGAATGCGCTGCTACACAAGTCCCAAAAGTCCCAAAACCAAGCAAGTCAGTGGCGAGGAACAAAACTTCATCAATTGACGAAAGTGAAGGAAAAAAAAGGCTGGCCCACAGGATCAATGCGGAGATTCGTCTGTCACTGGGGTCTTTCAGGAATCAATCTCATGCTTTAGACTCCTCCACGACCACCACAACATCTACTCAAGATACGGCCTGGTCCAGGATTATGGAGATCCAGGATTATGGAATCATCATCCAGAATGCTGCTGCCAGGATTCTTACCAATACCAGAAAATCAGAGCACATCACATCTGTCCTCAGGTCTTTACACTGGCTCCCAGTTATTCATTCATTCATTTTCTTTTCGGCTTAGTCCCTTTATTAATCTGGGGTCGCCACAGCAGAATGAACCGCCAACTTATCCAGCATATGTTTTACGCAGCGGATGCCCTTCCAGCTGCAACCCATCACTGGGAAACACCCATACACACTCATTTACACACATACACTACGAACAATTTACCCAATTCACCTATAGCACATGTCTTTGGACTGTGGGGGAAACCGGAGCACCCGGAGGAAACCCACACCAACACGGGGAGAACATGCAAACTCCACACAGAAATGCCAACTGACCCAGCCGAGGCTCAAACCAGTGACCTTGTTGTGAGACGATCGTGCTACCCACTGCGCCACCGTGAAGCCCGCTCCCAGTTACATTCAGAATAAATTTTTAAGTATTATTACCCAGCTGCTGGAGTCAGCTTCCAGAAATATTCAGATGTGCGCAACATTAAAGAGCCCCTATTATGCATTAAAAGGGTCATATTTTGCTTTTGGGGCTCTCTAACAACAGTCTGATAAGCATGCAAGGTCAAAAAACACTTTCATTGTCTTATAATATGCATTTATTTTTACCTAATTATCCCAACGACTCCCATATGATTCGTTCAAAGATTTATTTGTTCCCAAACCCCTCCTTAGCGCGGTGCTAATCTGCACTGATTGGTCCGATGACCCAGTCTGTTGTGATTGGTTGACTGCGTTGAGCGCGAGACAGAGAGAAATGCCCAGCATGGCTTATCAATAAGGAGTCAGAGTGCAGAGTGTATGTGTGAGCCCAATGCAGAAGTGCATTAAAGCAATGCAGTTTTACACCAGCATATTGCTCTTTTCTTAACCATAAGTAAAAACAGTGACACACATTCAGTAATAATCCACACAGTAGCAAAAGCTGAACTATTTTAAAACTTGTGTGTAGGAACAGCTGACGGTGGCCATAGTAACGACAAATGGCAGTGGATCGTGAGCTCACATACGCATTTAAATCCATAAACAATGCGGCATGCATTCCATTTTCAACGTGGTTTTAGATGCGATATGACAATACAAAGAGTTAGCCAGATACAGTACAAGCGGTTACAAGTAACAAAACACAATTAAATACATAATTTGCAAGCTAGAGAAAACAAGGTGGTAACCATTTTAATCACACTTACTTACACTTGTGAAATGGAGGAAGAAACTGATCTATGAACTGTGTACTGTAAAGTTCTTGTCAAGCTCTGACAAAGTCCCATACATCAATAGTCTTTTCTGATACTTCCTTAAACAAACGACCAACGAATAAAAATTCCTTTAAAACCTGTTTTAACACATTTTAATCAGTTTTTAATCATTCTTATTCTTTGTTTTTATTTTCTTATGCTTGTATTTTATGTTTCTATTATTCTTGTTTATGTAAAGCACTTTGAATTACCATTGTGCTATATAAATAAACTTGCCTTGCCTTTCCTAGCTGAGAGAAGGAGCAAGCACATGACAAATTACAGAAGGTTTAATAATCCAATTGTTTTTTTCATCTGTTTGGTGCTCAATATACATATCTTATTATTATTACTAATGAAACAGTTCTGCTGTATAATAGTTTTGCGGAATTCATGTTTTTTTTTCAGAGTTCATTTATTAAAGATAATATACAGAGGTTGGACAATGAAACTGAAGCGCTTAGTTTTAGACCACAATAATTAAAAGTGTAGAGCCTCCTTCTGCAGCCAATACAGCATCAATTTGTCTTGGAAATGACAGATACAAGTCCTGCACAGTGGCCAGAGGGACTTTGAGCCATTCTTCTTGCAGAATAGTGGCCAGGTCACTACATTAAGCTGGTGGAGGAAAAAGTTTTCTGAACCGTTCCTTCAAAACACCCCAAAATGGCTAACAAATATTTAAACAAATATTTAGATCTTGCTGTGCCTATTGGTGCATTATCATGCTGATACTCAGCACTGCCTCAGGATATAATATTTGAACAATTTGGGGCACATGGTCCTCCAGAATGGTACAGTAGTCCTTGGCAGTGATGCACACATCTAGCACAAGTATTGGGCCTAGGGAATGCCATGGTATGGCAGCTCAAACCATCACTGATCCACGCCCATGCTTCACTCTGGGCATGCAACAGGTTGGGTGGTACACTTCTTTTGGGCTTCTTCACACCGTAACTTTCCTGGATGTGGGAAAGACAGTGAAGGTGGACTCATCAGAGAACAATACATTTCACATTATCTACAGCCCAAGATTTTTACTGCTGCCACCTTTAAAGCCAACGTTTGGCTTTGGCACGAGTGACCAAAGGTTTGGCTATAGCAGCCCAGCCATGTGTATTGGCCCCGAGAAGCTCCCAACAAAAGGTTTGGGTGTAAACAGGAGAGTTGAGGTGCACATTTAATTCTGCAGTGTGTTGGTCAGCTGTGGTTTTATGTTTTTTGTATACAATCTGGGTTAGCACCCAGATATCCCTTTCAGACAGCTTCCTCTTCCTCCTGTTGGATGTGGCTTGTCCTTCTTGGTGGTATGCTGACATTACCCTGGATACCTTGATATATCACAAAGACTTGCTGTCTTGGTCACAGATGCACCAGAAAAATGCACACCAACAACTCTGATATGTCACTCATAATGTTGTGGGCACTGCATTTTTTTTAAACAAAACTGTGCTATTACTGTGATAATTCAGCCTACACACTCTGCTCTTACTGGTGGTACATGCAATCAATAAAGATCGGCCACCAGGCTGGTCCAACATTAAATTGGCCAGTGTTTTAGTGTCATTGTCCAACCCCTGTAGTTAATTTGTAAGATTATATATGTCTTTTTTTTCATTTTCACTTTTACTTTGATTGATTTATTACATCTACACAGAACAAATTAATTAATTTCTTTCAAAATTTTCAAGCATTATTGTATGTTTCTGTAGTTACAGACAGACAGAATAATAGTAGTTAGACAGATGCATATTTTATTGTCTCTCTCTCTCTCTCTCTCTCTCTCTCTCTCTCTCTCTCTCTCTCTCTCTCTCTCTCTCTTATTTAATATCTACGAAAGTATTTTAAGGTTTACCTGCATACAACAAAATATCTCTTCTAAATATCTGTAAATCTGAATTGACTGGCATTGTAAATTTCTTACAGTAACAACCGGTAAAGAATTCCTGAGACAGTGGAAAGAGAATGAGAAACAGTTAGCAAATACTTTGTAATGACAATCCCAAACACTGGTTCCTGTAAAAGCGATCAGGACTTACCTGAGTGTGGAAAGCACTCATAAACAGAGCTGGTGCTGGGGGAGCCCCTGGTGCTTGTTTATATTGCCTATAAGAAAGATGGTGTACATGTGTGCGCTCAGGGTTTCCATCAGATGGTTTCCACATCAACTCTACTCAGACCATCCGGTGAACTGCCTTCCTGACAGGCAGATACAGTAGTGCAGCTTGAAGATATTGAGGATGGCTACGGTGAACTGTGGGTAACAACACACACTCTGAATAAGCATCTGGAAAGTGTAGATAACACACACACAAAGATGTGCTCTGACCATCTGACTTGCATTTTGGGTACAGAAACCACTAAATTTCACATTTATATCTCAGAATGCATGTGAAAATTCTTGATGTTTCTCTACAATTACACACATACTTGCATATATACATACATGCATACATACACACATGCATAAATAAGTTTTTAAAAATCATATACGATCAACAGGATGAGTAATATTTGATGACAAAATGTGATGTCAGCACACACACACACACGTTTCTAATTTAATAATCATCATGCTCATATAAATTAGCAGGTTAGCAACCTTTTAACATGAGCTGTATCTGAAATCACCTCCTATACCCTTAAACAGTGCACTATTTGAGGGAGCAGCAATTTCAAGTGGTGTCCGAAACCATAGTGGACATTCTGAAATGCATTCAATCAATCCCACAATGCACAGCAATAGTTGAGTCTACATCCCATGCACACTCAACAGCTACAAAATTCCCATAATGCAATGTAAGTATTTGCGTGCTGAATGAATTTCCATATCTGACAATATGGCATCTAAAATGGAATCCTATTGGTGTCCAAGTTTATTTGTTTAATATATATCGAACCAGCAACCTTCTTGCTGTAAGACGACAGTGCTAACCACTGAGCCACCGTGCTGGCCCATATATACAGTATATCACAGTGCAAAATAGAAAAAGACTAAATGACATACCAAAATTACTTCAAATTAACACATTGAAGTAGTTGAGCATCAAAAGTAGTTGCTAGGGTGAAGAATAAAAAAAAGAAGGACAAGTTTTCAAGTGTGGTCTTTTGAGTTGTAGTAATTAAATATGTAGAAACTGTTTTTGTAAACTGGATGAGCAGATTGCAAGAGCAGTGTTTCTTCTTTTTTCTCAGTAAAATGTCAGACTGATTGCTTGGAAAAGAAACAGCACATAATCAGGAGAGCTGCAGAATTTGAGCATTAGTGATAATTGCTATAACAAACACCATTTATGACTAAAAATAATTAGTTTCGATTTTTTTCAGAGAGCTACTAAAATTAGGAATTACGTCTTGTACCCCATTACTTCTCACATAAATATATAAATAAATAAATAAATAAATAAGCAACAACAAAAAATGGCCTCCCTAGCTGAGACAGGTATCAATGCAGCATTTAGATATGGGCCAGAGGCCAAATTCCTGCTGCCATGTTCTCTCTACTCTGCACAGGTCTTCAACCCAAATCCTTTCTGTGATCTGCCTTCATCCATCTGGGCAGCTGCCAAAACATAGTGCTGGCCAGCCATTGAATGCCAGGTAGACTGAAAGAGTCAGAGTTCCTGATGGAGGCTTGTCAAATGTTTGATGTTCTCCCAGTATTGGTATTGTATGTTGACAGCAGAACTCAGAAAGAGTTGATTACACAGATTCCAAAGCCACTGAGATCTATCTTCATGTTGTAATGAAGCATGTGCTTGAGCTGGAATCCTGGCCTGCCTCTGAAGACTAACAGCCTGCCCTTTCAGCAGCTCATTATATAAATGCAAGATTTATTCATTCCCCCAAATACAGCATGACTATTAGTCTAAGTATACTTGATGGTACAAAGTTGTTACCTAAAAAATGAGAAGTGGTTGCCAATGCAAAAAGTTAATAATTTAAGTTCTTTAGTAACATGTTGCTATGTACACATACAAGCCTCTTTATTATACACACCTGTACTACTAGTTCATATATATGATATACAGTGCATCCGGAAAGTATTCATAACGCTTCACTTTTTCCACATTTTTTTATGTTACAGCCTTATTCCAAAATGGATTAAATTCATTTATTTCCTCAATTCTACACACAATACACCATAATGACAATGTGAAAAAAGATTTTTTGAAATTGTTGCAAATTTATTAAAGATAAAAAACCTGAAAAATCACATGTACATAAGTATTCACAGCCTTTGCTCAATACTTTGCTGATGCACCTTTGACAGCAAATACAGCCTCAAGTCTTTTTGAATTTGATGCCACAAGCTTGGCACACCTGTCTTTGGGAATTTTTGCCCATTCCTCTTCGCAGTACCTCTCAAGCTCTATCAGATTGGATGGGAAGCGACGGTGTACAGCCATTTTCAGATCTCTCCAGAGATGTTCAATAGGATTTACATCTGGGCTCTGGCTGGGCCACTCAAGGACATTCACCGAGATGTTGTGAAGCCACTCCATTGATATTTTGGCTGTGTGCTTTGGGTCATTGTCCTGCTGGAAGATGAACCGTCGCCCCAGTCTGAAGTCAAGAGCACTCCGAAGCAGGTTTTCATGCAGGATGTCTCTGTACATTGCTGCATTCATCTTTCCGTCTATTCTGACTAGTCTTCCAGTTCCTGCTGCTGAAAAACATCCCCACAGCATGATGCTGCCACCACCATGCTTCACTGTAGGTATGGTATTAGCCTGGTGATGAGCGGTGCCTGGTTTTCTCCAAACGTAACGCCTGGCATTCACTCCAAGAGTTCAATTTTAGTCTCATCAGACCAGAGAATTTAATTTCTTATGGTCTGAGAGTCCTTCAGATACCTTTTGGCAAATTCCATGCGGGGAGTGTCTTCCATCTGGCCACTCTACCATACAGGCCTGATTGGTGGATTGCTTCATAGATGGTTGTCCTTCTGTAAGGTTCTCTCTCCACAGAAGAACGCTGGAGCTCAGACAGAGTTACTATCGGGTTATAGATCACCTCCCTGACTAAGGCCCTTCTCCCCAATCACTCAGCTTAGATGGCCGGCCAGTTCTAGGAAGCTCATTAGAACTTTCAGAGCAGCAGAAATTTTTCTGTAACCTTCCCCAGTCTTGTGCCTCGAGACAATCCTGTCTCGGAGGTCTACAGACAATTCTTTTGTCTTCATGCTTGGTTTGTGCTTTGACATGCACTGTCAACCCTGGGACCTTATATAGAGAGGTATATGCCTTTTCAAATCATGTCCAATCAACTGAATTTACCACATGTGAACTCCAATTAAGCTGCTGAAAGCTTAATTTAAAGCTTAATTTAAAGCTTCACAGCAAAGGCTGTGAATACTTATGTACATGTGATTTTTCAGGTTTTTTTTGTTTTTTTTTTGCAAAAATCATTTTTCACGTTGTCATGGTGTATTGTCTGTAGAATCTTGCGGAAATAAATTAATTTAATACATTTTGGAATAAGGCTGTAACATAAAACAAACATGGAAAAAGTGAAGTGCTATGAATACTTTCAAGATGCACTGTATATACATTGAAGAATGCTGGTTGGTGGAACCCATCAACTTCAATAATTTTGATACAGTAAATAAAACAGACAGATTGCAAAGTGTTTAATAACTATCACAGGGTCTGCCTAAGAACTTGAAAATCTAATCTGTCTAAGGGATTTATCAACCAGCAAAGCACAAAACTGCATCTTTTCCGGTGCATTGAGTACTCGAATTTACTCACTTATTTCATTCACTTCTTCAAGTGGACTATATTAGATGACTAATGTAGGGAATAGTAAATGAGGCATATAGGGGATAGCTTTGGATACAGCAATAGTCAAGACAATTCAACCATACCTCATAGTGCAAAGAATCCATCAGTAATTTTTAACATAGCATGGATGTTTTTGCCAGACAGTGGGGTCTGAGTTTTTCTGAAATTATGATCTACTGGGAATTCCACACACTACTATCTATATGGTAACCTATCCAGTGATCATCAATTCTATGGGCAAAAGTGCCTTGCAGAGGTCAGAAGACAATGGTCAGATTCATTCGAGCTGGTAGAAAGGCAACAGTATTTCAGGTAACAGTTAGTTATAACTGAGGACATCTCCAAAGGTGCAACACTTGAAACTTGAAGCAGATGAGCTACAGCAGCAGAAGGGCACACTGAGTGCTACTCATGTCAGCTAAGAACGCAAAAAAGAGGCAATTGTTTTGTTGACACACTATTGGCCCTTGAGTACCCGTTGAGCATTGTTTAATTGCAACAGCCTACCTAATTATTTTTTCTGACCATTTTCCTCACTTAATGACCACAGTATACCCATCTAACAATGGCTACTTCCTCCAGAATAACACAATATAACAAACCTTAAATCATGCCAAACCGGTTCCTTGAGCATGGCAATGAGTTCTAAAACTCAAATGGCCTTTAAAGTCATCAGAACTCAATCCAATAAAGCATGTGGCATGGGACTGTTATGACTAGATCATGCTTATTTGCTTTTGCAACATTGTGTTAATGATTCAAAATGACAAGGACACTTGAATTTAAACACTAATTCTATGTGCACAGAAAAAATCATTTATAATAAGCACCGCAACAATTAATTAAAATTAATTAATTACAAATAATTAGTTATTCATGGGAGTTATGTTCTAAAAATATCCCACAATAGGGCGAAATCCAGTCAGCTTTATTTTTTACAATTATTACAGATGTTTTAAGGCTGTAAAACCCCTCACTACACACTTTATACAGTTTTCTCAAACAGGCATTAGCATTTTCACACTTTTTTCTCGTTTAAACACTCTCAAAGTTCAAACTTTCATAGAAAAATAAGTCTAGTATTATAGAATGAAACCAAGGATCAAAACCTGTTGTCAGGTGCAAACATTCATCACGGTCAGCAAAAGGTTCATAAAGCTGCACATGACAGTTGGAAGTAACACACACCGGAGGAGCGCATTCGCATGTTATTTAAAATGAAATTATTCAGATGGCGCTCTGTGGCAAGGCACAAATATGAACAGTGTCCTGAGTCATAGCTGTGCACCGCGGACAGCTGTCGACTTGCTGCGCCGGTGTACATGCCCTGATTTAAATCTGTGTTTACAATTCTAAAATGCATGGCGCTGTGTGGCGGGGCACATCCGGTGTACGACCCCCTTTACGATGGTCTTGCTGCAGACAGTTACAACCCTTTTTGCATCCTTGTTGTAACTCATACTGCTAGCGATCGAAGATAAATGTTAATTTGGCAAGCTGAATGTATTCTGTACTGTACTGATGCACGGAGGCGTTTGATTGACAGTGGTAAAAAAAAAAGCATGTTAAATTGCACTAAACAAAAATCTGCAAAACTGTGAGGCCGCGAAAGGTGAACCTTGTTATAGCGAGGGACCACTGTATTACTTGCATTGATCAAATACATCAGTCCAAAGCAAAGCAAAGCATTGTTTAAACCTTTGTCATTTGTGAGTTTGGAAAAACAGCTGTCTTACAAAACTCCTTGTCTGGTTTCTGAAATCCTCCTTATGCATACTATCAATGTTATCATGGGATTACTATCTATAGCCTTATACTCAACCTCAACATACAGTAGAGGCTCAAAAAAGCATATGTGATCATTTAGAGACATTCAAGCTGCAAGTGCAAGACATCTTGCTCTTCATCTTCAAGACATCAATAACCTCAAGATCACCCTTTCTGAGATATTCCAGAGCATATTTCACATTCCTTTCTTGCCTTTTCTCTCGCCAATGGAAGCAATTATCCTCTTTTTTTCTCCTCAACACCTCTTGCACTACATACAATCAAGGCTCAGCAGAGGTCCTCAGGCAATAATATAAGGGTCTTGCCCCTGCGAGGCAGGTGGGAGTTATTAAAAGTGTGCAGTTGCCAAATCCTTTCACAGTTTTCATCTGGAAGTGATGAAGTGTCGTATGGCAGGGCAACACCTGTTGGCACATCTACTGAGCTCTGGGAACAAGGCGAGGATTTTCTTCCCTTGGGAGCTGGAGGTCTAAGCATGAAAGAGATACCAATCACTGCTGCAAGAGGTTCTTGGTGTGTTGTTGTCTTCTGGGTTTGATATATTCCTGAATTGTTTCATTAAAAACATTAAAGCTTTCCAAAAAAAATCAATCTGGATATACCTAGGCATAGATGAATAATAAGAGTTATGTACATGAAAATAGCATACCATGAGCCTCAAACACCATAAAATCATAAAATCCTGGTGAAAAACAGACCAAGTGGAACAAAACAGAGACCATAATGTTGTACATGGGATTATTAATATGAACTCCCCAGGCAGCATTTGATTGTTTAAACTTTTTTTTGTGAGATTATGATTATAATTCTCCCCTTATTTTAATATATCTAATATTGTATGGGACATGCTCTAAGTAAGAGTAAGCAGTTCTGTGAAGCAGGCAGTCATGCATGACCACAAAGTGCTCACAGCTGGTCAGAACACAAAATGCAGGATATACAGATTACAAATCTATTCAGTGCCACCCCTAAGATAAGTTGTATATTGTAATTTTTGTATATGTTTGTAAGAAAACAACTACATTTTATCTGGAGTGAAAGGACACCAATAAACTTTAAAAACTCATTTGTTTATTCAGAGCCTGATATAAATTCCTCCCTGTATTTTCATATGCATTAAAATCACTAAATACTCTATATACACATCTCTGTCAATGCCAATTTTTTCATCCACAACACAGGAATAAAATAGGGCCACATATTTTCTATATAGATATCAGAGAACAATTTAACAATTGTAACAATAACATCTCTAAATCTGAAACATTATTCAAAACAAAAAATAAATCTATTGCTTTATTCATGTCTGCTTAGGTAATTTGCAGTCACCTCAATGGACCCTTAACACTGTAAATCTGTGAGTATTTCTAAAAGAACAGTAGGGTGGTGACAGCAAATTTGAAATATTTCTCTTTGCTGACCAACATAATCTATATGTTTAAGACTTTCACATCAAATAACCCTGGAAATGCATAAAATGTCCTTAATTCAGACTCATGACAGCATGCACTGTTGTTAATCATTGAAAAATGTTTATGTGCTTTGAATAATTCCTTATAAAAAAGTGACAATCTCATTTCTATGCAAGTAACTTCATCTGTCTTCCATCCTACGCTCTCCTCAATAAAACACAGCAATGCTAATAAATGAGCTATCAAAACAGGCAGATGGAAAGCTGTTCCATTCAGGAAAAAATATTACATTTCAGTGAACTTAGCTGGCTTTTTGGCCATACTATCAACTAAACACAGTCATATACCAAAAGCTAGAGCGTGTATGCATGCATTGAGAGCGTGAGTTACTGGACTTAGATCCTAGAGAGATTTACAGACAGCTCAGCATTGGTGGGAAGAGCATGACAGCCCAGCAGACTCATCAGACCATGGATTATGTTCTTCTGGAAATGCTCGACAGATCACCCCAGCTGCCCAGACTTATCATGCCAAGAGTTGTTGTCCTGGCTGGGGTCCATTGGCCAGGAGAGAAGAAGCAGCAGCTGGTCTTTGTTATACATATATCCATTCCCCTAGTTCTTCAAGAGAGGAACCAAACCGCCTTGTTGAATCTGGGCTATCGTATCTCGCAGCAAATGACATGTGGGAGTTTTGTGTTGCATGATTGTGAGGCCAATGATTGATGATCTTTGCTGGCAGTTGTGCAAAGGTTTTTTTTTCAGACCTTTTTCTTCTTAAAAAGTCAACACCTTATTGTTTTGTAAACCTTAGTAGTTTATAATTCAAGAGTGAGGAATACTTTCACTATCCACTTCATTGGCGGACACAGGATATGTGTTTTGCAGCAGACTATTAAATGAGGTAATGGTTCAATCTTCTGTGGTAACTTGTAATAAAAAAGGGAATAATGCAAAGAAAAGTGAGTGAGCAAGTATTAACTGAGGTCACATGAAAGCAATAAAAATCATGAAAAGCACATGAAAATTACACTGCTTGTCACAAACCATCTCTAGGGGCCTCATAGACAATTGACCATGTGCAAGGTTATCCTCTGGTTTTCGTTCTGACAGCTCAAGAATGTCTGAAGAACTGTAAGATGTCAAGATGTCATTCTATACTTGGTTCCTTCGAGACCTGCTTCAAGTCAACATCATTGACACTCCTAAAGAGGGTCTCACACTAGACGAGAAGAGTTGCGTTGCTTCACACCATGCCACATCAAGCCAAACCTTTACCATGTGAATACAATGTTTGTATGAGTGTACACACGTCAGCAGTTTCACTTGTCCTAGCAGTGTGCAAATTTCATCAAGCAACTGAGAGAAAGGATTTAAGCGCTACATTCCTATTCACTGTACATCTATAACTACAAAGGTAAGTGTAGTTGGAGTTTTCAGTGGTTATAACAACTATAATAACTTGTTGTCAATGCTCTAGATGGCTAGGTAACATTATGCTATACATAGCCTAAACATTGTCAAATGAATAAAGTCAGTAATTAGAATATTAAGTTTGCAGCATTGAATTGTAGATATGTCTCATTAATCTCCTTTATATAGGCTTGACACTAACATTACATAATGTGTTTTGTCATTATTGATGTGGAATTAAGCCCATTCAGACTACATTTTTATTGTCGGTTACAACATCATGCTATTTTGACTAGAAAAAAGCTTGTCATGTCATGGGTAACAAATATGCCAGACTACACGTTGCTTTATGATCAATTATCGCGTGACATCCATTACATGCATACAAAACAAATATCTCTACAATTGTCTATTGAGTGTATCCCCACATACACATATGTTTTGTGTGTGTGTGTGTGTGTGTGTGTGTGTGTGTGTGTGTGTGTGTGTGTTTTTTCTGAATGAAAACAGAAGATAAGTACATTCATTCTGTGCCAGCAAAAGGTGTTTTAGAGCAGCAGAAGCAGTTTCCCAGCAATGGCTGTTAACAATGCACGCTAACAATGCTAACATTACTTAAAATTAAAATTACATCAAAACATTCAGTGAACATCTGATTATTATCAAGCATACATTCATATAGAATTTTCTGCACCGCTCATAATAACATAACATAATAAATGATTTGTCAGTTTACAAGATAATTCCAGTACTCACCGAATTGCTGAATCCTCGTCTATCGATTGGCAACAGTTATCTTTTTTAATCTGTCATGGCAGTCCTTTGATGACATATTATACGGGCAAGTGCATTGTTGACATGACTTGATAAAGTTTTCTTCCATTTCATATCCACTCAGCAGCATAGTCCTCTCTTTCATTTTCCCACTTTAAAAGCTTTGTGTGGAAGAGATTCTGCGCTCCTATTGGTCCGCATCATCCATGTGAGGGAATCCATCATAAACAATGGAGAAAACAAATTAAACATGCTAGATTTCTGTTTTTATGTTGTGAAGCATCACAAATGTGGCATCAGTTGTTGTGCATATTGGCACACTACATGAGAAGAAAATTGAACCCTTACGGATCGCCACAACACCATATATCAAGCAAATTATCACACTCACAATGCTAAAACTTAATAAATGTTAGCTCTATTTAACTGACTATGTTGTTTGTAATTAAAGTATACAATTACATTAAATTATTACACTAGTCGTTGTTTTAGCAACTTCTATGAAATTGAAGATACCACCACACCAGCCATATTTTACCAGATATATATTTTTCTCGCCAGTGTATATTATTGTGGAAGTTCATAAGAACGTTTCATTTATATGGCCAATTAAATGAGGACTTCAGAATTATGGGAGAAACTCATGGGTTTTATGAATTTAAGCATACTGCTCAATCCCAAAACAATTATATTAAATAATAAGGAAGAAGTTATATTTAGATCTAAGGATAAGAGAGATATACCAGTGTATATCTAGAAATCTAATTCTGTGCCATCAGAAGTGAATTGATGATGCCTTTTAAACTACAAACGTTCTGGAATTTAGACTGAGATAACAAACATGATACAAAAAGACAATACATTAGAATGTATGAAAATTGAATTGAACTTGAATGTATCAAAAGGTATATTGTAACTGCAGTTCAAAAACAAAAAGCAGACTGCAGACAGACAGAGGGAAAAGAATGAACAATCCACACTTCAGGAAACATATCTCTACAAAAACGGCAATACTGATACTGAGCAAGATAACACATCAACTTTAAGCTTCTTCACAAGTAAAGACTGTATTAAAGACAATACAAAACGATAAACTTTGCACACGGAGATCAATAAAAATAAGCCACTGACAGAATAGAATCCATCAGATTTATTGCAAACAAACTAAATCTGTTAGAAGTGTTAAAAGACGGGGAAAAATGAAGAGAGTTGTCAAGTCTTCATGTGTCTTCACCAAACAAATATTAACCAAAGCATTCAAGCAATTTGGCCTCCCCTCAGGGCGTTCTTCCATCTTCTTTATCGCACAGAATTGCTCACAACATCACCATTAATCCCCTTTCCCTTTGTTTGGATAGCTATAAATACCACTTGCTGTTTCCATCAACCCCTGAGAGAACTTCCACACTTCTACAGGTTGTAAATGAACTTGCCACACACTTGAGAAAAGACAGAATTGATGATGCATCGCTTCTATGGAAATTAATGAGCGTCTGGTAGGAGTGTAATGGATGGTCCTCGGTGAGACGGCAGTGAATTATCAGTGCTTATTGCCCACAGCCAAGCCATCAACCCCAGAGTCCTGACAAACCTCGAAGCCTGTCTATTCCAATAACGCTGTCCAGCAATCTCCTCTCTAATTTGTTGATTAAACTCTTGATTCTCCTCTGGTGGTGATAAGTGAGACCTCAGACTAAAATGAGAGGTGTCCCCCAGAGGTTTTTCAGTGGCCTCTCAGTGAGGACGGAGGATTTTCAAATCAGAATCTGACGGCGGTCCTTGCATTTTAATTAGGCCTAATTATAATTGCAAAGTGAAAAAGTAAATAAATAGAAATATTAGAAGCTGCTGGATGCCTTATTGAATCCATTTGGGTAATTTGGCACAGACATGAAATAATTGGCAGCCGCTATACTAGGAAGTCGTAAGCTGTATTATTATTACAGTTGATAACGACTAAAACAGCCAGTAGATATGAAAATGATTCAAGTAATCTCAAAATAGTCTGTTGTTTTTATTGCAGTAATAAAAGGTCGTGGCTCTGAGGAAATCACACTTCTGGTCGCAATTTAAAGTTATTAGCAGTGTGTGACTAAATACTGTTTATCGAGGGAGAGCCGCAAAACATTAACAAACAGGAAATAATTGTACTCTGCCAAGGGTCTCCTCGCTTTTATTCAAAACAGGACAATTATTTTGGTGTTCTTTGTCTAGCCGTCAACAACCTGGTTTCGTGTGTTTTGAGCAACATTTAACAGATGTAATTTCTTGTTATTAAAATGCATCTAAGACGATAAAATTATACCAATAATTATAACCACATCAGGGTTAGAATGTAAGTTTCCTATTAATAAGTAATATTTCCCCCCTGAAATTGATTTCTGGGTTGTTGTTATTTTTCCTTTGCAAATGCAATTTTTTTTTTATAATTGCCTTATTTATTTTACATGTGTTTTTTTATTTAAATACCTAAATGATACTGATTTTTTCAATCAGCTAGAATAAATTGAGCTTTAAAAAAAAACATTACAAGAAAGTGCAATTTGACTCTAATTTTTGTACTTTTTTTGCAATTGCTATTACAGAAATTATTATTATGTTAATTTTAAAAAGAATATAAATAAAGTGTGTGTGTGTGTGTGTGTGTGTGTGTGTGTGTGTGTGTGTGTGTGTGTCATGACACAAATCTGTATAATGACATATCTGACGTCCTCATTTCTCAAAAAGCTTATAAATCACACAGAATGTGTTTATTTCAGAGAGTAAAGCTGTACACAGTCTCCTGTGATGGTTGGGTTTAGGGGTAGGGTGGGGTTAGGCCAATACAATATACGGTTTGGGCAGTATAAAATGAATGGAAACCTATGTAATGTACCCACTTTTCACAAAAACAAACATTAGTTAGTGTTAAACACTAACGCATGGCAGGGAAACGGAACAAAGACATCACATGACACAAACAGAAAGCACATGGAGAATAGCACATGGACAATCACACGACACAAACAAAAGGCATATGGAGCATGGCACATGACATAAACTCAACAAAGACACCAGACGCTGACACTATGTGAGTTATCTAGTGTGTCTAGTGTATAAAGTTACTCAATTCTGATTTAAAATTCCAACAGTTTTTACATTTTACTTTAATTGAAACAGCTGTAATAGATTTTTTGGGCAATGTTGTATATTTTGATACCAGTTTTGCCACCACTGTACTAAACTAAAATAAGTAAATAAATGTGTAAATCCCCCATTTAAAACAACATGACACTTCAAAAAAATAATCAATTATATTATTATGCCGATAGGTGGCAACAGGTAACTTTTAAATTTGTATTTGTCACTGCTAAATCCTTCATTCAATATATTCATTCAAAAACACTGATACATCCAGTAATAAAAGTTCTAATGTCTTTATTGAATCACCTATTCAGAGTTTTTTTTATAATTACAGCAAATTATATACATGTATATAGACTGCAGAAATTTAAATTTTGTCAAGACCTCTAATTGCAAAATGTTTGCATGAGACAAACAACAACAAAAAAATCTTAATTTATACATAATTGAACAGATCTATGGAACAATTAAAGTCCCTGTGAACCCGAAAGCTGCGATCGTTATTCTTTTCGTAATGTGACGCAGTTCCTAGAGAAACGGAATTTTAAATGACCAAACAATGGCCGTGGCTTGTTTTTTCTACCGTGGGCTGAATGGACGTAGTAAAGTAGGCATTTCAAGATCGGGAACAGGGTTTTAGAAAAGTTATTGCAACCTAACAGACTCCTCCTGCTCACCATTTCTGTTTGTTTTGAGAGCAGCCCATTACCTCAAAATCACGTAATTGATAAATTAACAGAAAACAAACAGGGAGTGCATTTTCTGATTTCAATTAAAGATTAGAAAGACAAACAATTATTATTATTTTTTTTTTTGGAATGACATGCACAGATGAATTGTTCATTACAAAACTATTAATGTGAGCTAACAAAATCAATATGCTTAGTTTTGGACTTTAAGGTAATGTCAATTTAAAGTAAGAGTTATCTTTAAAATCCTATAATTAATTATTTGATATGATTTGTTTTGCATTTACATGTTCAAATAATATTACTGATATGTCATGCAGGTATTGACCAACAGAAGAACGAGCAAATAATGACAACAAAATTTTGGGTGCACAAGTGTTAACATACATATTCCAAAAACACACTCCAAAACATAGATTTCTGCCTTAAAAGCTAACTATCTGATCAATCCTCCCATTTATACAATAAACAACAAGCACTGTATTAAATTAAGGTATATTGATTCTAGCTCAAAGAGATTTAAAGAACAAAAGCTCCATATAACCGATTTGTTCTAGAACACTGTACAATCCCAGCAGCAGCACTAATAACAATAGAGCAGAAGAAAGAGCGAGGGCAGAAATATACTTGATTACACACAGTGAACTTGATCCAGCACTTTAAAAAGCCTTCAGCACAAACACAGTGGGCTTCCTTAGGGAAATAACATATATCTGTGATCAGTTGAGCCATATCCCACTGGTTTGTTAGGATTTCAGGCACAGAATAGCATGCTAGTTCAGCACTCGTGGGTATCGCGCTCAGCCCTGGTTAATGAGCAGCGAGGGCTGGAGAAATTTCTGTGCTTGGTGGCAGCCAGAGGCTACTTGGCTCAATGTCTGCTGCCCACGCCATCCGCCTACACCACCATTCACATACTGAGAGCTCAGATATCCACAGCACTACAGTAACCTCTCACTGGCTTCGTTTGGACATTCATCTAAATTATTTACCTTACAATGAATTCTGATATTTTTATGATTAAGGTGTTTACTTGAGGTGCTTTTAGAATATTTATTTACATGTTATAATACATAGATTGAATAATGGTCATTACCTTACCTTATCTGACACATCTGTCTTCAGAATTTCACGTATCAACATACAGTTCGATTTCATATTATAATACCATATACATTTTTGGGTGTTTCATTTTTTTTAATTAAAAGCTCTGCGGTTAATTGTTTGTAATCATGCTATTCACCTATTTGTTTTGCTATGTGAAAGTATGTTTTTTTTCTGTGTTGTTGCTATGGTTAAATTATTAGAAATAAAATGACAGTAATTGATCATTACTTGCGCTACAAACCAGTTGTAACATGTCAGTTTTTTCATGATTAGTTTTCCTTTGTTCTGTTTCCCATTGCTATTTTAGTTCATCAGTTTTTACCTGTCTGTCATTTATTTCATTAGCATTGTCAGTCTGTATATGTAAGTTCTTCTGTTCTTTTCAGTCTAGGTCTGGTCTGATTATTGTATTGTGAATTTGTCTTGTTGCAGTTTGGATTAAGTTTGCCTGATTTATTCAATGCATGCACTTTTGTTCCTCTTTACTGTGTGCTTTATTATATCATTATCAATATTTCCATGACAGAAGAGCTGACCTAATGTGCATTATTTTCTGCTTTTTATGTTTTCCCCAAACTGCATCCTTCCCCTGCTAGAGCAAATCTCTTAAAGACCTTATCAGACTTTTTTTGGAGGTCTGTCATTTAACCATCTACCTGCACCATGACCTCTGCTCATTCCTGTACACAAACCTCAACATCGTGTTCAGAGAGTAAGAAATTGTCCTCGAGTGAGTTTTGCCGCGTTTGTGGAATGGTTGCTTGTAAACAATAGATCCCAGTTTACAGTCAGACAGGCCGATGACACCAGACCCACTCCAGACCCAGAGACAAGCCAGCCAACACCCCACTGCATGGAGTATCGGCCTGAGCCCTGTATAGCCCGTCTGACTCAGACTCTACATTACACCCCTTTGTTTCCACCAAGCTCTGACTTTCATATGCCCCAGCCGGTACTGGTAGTGTTCTCCATATGACTTTCTGTCACCAGTGCTTTCTGGGACTGGAACCTTTGTCTAAGCCTACTGCCTACACCATCCCTCCCCAGTGGTCGCAGTTCATCAGTTTCCCCTGTCTGTCATTTAGTTTATTATCATCAGTCTGTGAATATAAATCCCTCTGTTTGTGTCAGTTTTGGCGCGGTCTGATTTTCATATTATGAATTTATCTCATTAAATTTGGTGTTTGGATTATGTTTACCTGTGGGTTTATTAAAAACATACACTTCTGTTCCCTTTTCCGTGTGCTTTATTATATCCCAGCCTACTTATCAACTGTTGTATGTATGTGATTGTATCATGTTAGTATCAAAATAGTGTTGTCCATGTAAATGTACTGACTTATTAGTAGGCCCACACGGAATCTGTTGCGCGCAGAAATCCGCAGATTTTAGCCCATCATTGAGTCTGTTTATTTACTTGTGCAAATGTGTGTAAATGTATATTTATTCAGTTTTTAAATTAATTTCAGTAATATTATTGACGAATATGAAAGTGTTCATTTGATTCATTTACAATACAGTTTGTCTTTTAGTAGATCTATTATATAAGAGACTGGCTTTGTTTACCAAATAAGTGGATCTAGATGGAATTGCATTGTAAACATTAAATAAAAATTTAAAAGGTTTTATTTTTTATTTTATATATTAAGTGTTTAGTTATGATACTCCCAAAATAATTCCGCATAAATCCGCAGATTTTTACAAAATTCTCTGCAGAAATAGCATAATAAGTCCGCAGATTCTGTCTAGCCCTACTTATTAGTTACAGAGACCAGTGTAATTATTAAATGCCAACTACTAATAAACCTGTGTAATTATGACTGATATAGTGTAAAAAAATCACAGAAAAGTGAAAATAGCCACATACCTTTTACGCAATAAAATTCCCATTATAAAACCTAAAATAAATTCCCATACTAACCATTCATGTTAAAATAAATAGTGTTTCTAAGTACAATATGCAGGGCTTGAACAGGTCATAGGATTGTTTTTAACAAATTTCAACGTTGAAAAATTACATTAATTCTCCCACACAACTGTGGGTGTAAAAAGAATTTCATTTATTTTCACCCATGTGAATAAATAAAAAAATTATAATCATCAACTGAATAATTACACTTGCAAATACGTTAGCAGAAAGCTCAAGTTGATCATAAAATGTTTAATTATTAGCCTAATTAGTAAAAGCAAAGATCCATTTCCAAATCAAACACATTAAATAACAATGCTGCAATCATTGTGTACAATAAAATCAGAAAGAAATAAACAGAATTAAAATATGTATACATAATAGAGAGAGAGAGAGAGAGAGAGAGAGAGAGAGAGAGAGAGTTAAATACAATAGTGAAGTCAAAATTTTGTTACAATTCAGTTTGATAAGTTTGTTATTTAACATGGTTGCTATTTAATATGTTCATTGCGTGTATTTTTCATAGTTACTGAACCATTTTTAAAAGTGTCAAACATTTTTAATTCATAGTTTTTAACAAATGGCATTGCAGTTATGAAATTTTGGATGTCTTCCTTATCTGACTCATATATTTCTGGTCTTTTATATGGTGAGTTGATTCAGGTGTGTTTGATTAGGAAGAGTTGGAAAATGTGTTGTTGTGCCAGTTGAAAAACACTATTAAACAATCCAAGGCATATAAATAAACAGAAATCCAGGGAGTGTTCCTGAAAAACTCTCTAGTACCAAGAATTTGGTATCTGTCATTACTAGTTCAGAAAGTGTTTGGCATTTCAGCATTAGTCAGAGTAAGGATGTTAGAAATTACAAGGCAGGATTTGTTTTTTTGAAACAGTTCAATAAATAATAGTGTAATACTGAGTAACTTATATTCAGACTCCCAGATTTCCTATTTTGTTTCTCCGGAGAAAATAATTCTAAACAAATCCAACACAATTCATAAGTGTTTCAGTGCTTGTGACCTTCTATCAAACTAATTCAATTTAGCTCAATTGCAGTAACCATAACCACAATAATCTAGGTGGCATATGCCATTTTTATTACTGAAACTTATTATTATCACTCTGGCCAAAGTGCTCTGACTTATACTGTAGATGGTATGTGTTGTTCACACTGTTCCATTAGGCCTAATTCACCAATATATTCTTCCCGAATTGGCATAATTGTTTTCTTACAAAACGTCCTAAGAACAATCTTCTCAGTATTCACTACATGTTCTTAAACTGAACTGTTCACAGCTCTATTCTTAAAATGCTTTCTCAATTTCCAATTTCTTCAAATTAGCATAGGAAAATGCCATAAAGGGCATGACATCTTAGGACTGTGTGCAAGGAATGTTGAAATGTCAAAGATGTAAACTATATATATTATTTGGCATACTGTTCAAATTATTTCATATGTAGGCTACAGGAGTCTAAAATTAACATATGAGATTTTAACAACCAGATGCATTTATATCTGTCCAGTTTGGTCTGGAATACTGCATGTAATGTGAAAACAGTATATAATATAATAGTTAGTACATTATATTGTAATGAAATGTTCTAATGTAATAATTATCTCAAATTGTAGTAAAATAATGACATTTATCATTATGTAAAACATATCATTATAAACTAATCAAAGATAGTGTTACATTGTCATCTCTGAAATAAGCTTTTATACATAAAAAAACAAAAAGCACCATATTTAAATATGTATGCAATAATAATAATAACTAGAAATGTACAATTTGTGAACAAAATGTGAGTGGCGCAACATCAATATCTTTGCTTCAGAATGTCATAGAGACATGGTGGTTTGCGATTTTGACTCATGGTAGCAATGACTAGCTACCTGCTAATAACAATTAGACTAGTACTATAACATACTACATATCCATATGAAGTATGTTAACGTTGATTGTACGTTTATATATTCATTCATTCATTCATTTTCATTTCGGCTTAGTTCCTTTATTAATCTGGGGTGGCCACAGCAGAATGAACCGCCAACTTATCCAGCATATGTTTTACACAGCGGATGCCCTTCCAGCTGCAACCCATCCCTGGGAAACATCCACACACACCCATTCACACACATACACTACGGACAATTTAGCTTTACCCAATTCACCTATACCACATGTCTTTTTATTTATAGATTTTATTAAAGGCCACCAATATATTAAATTCAAATACTATAATGTTATCAAATTATAATAAACAAAATTGCTATTACTGATTGTTTCACTGAAATACATCTACAACTAGTTCCAGATAAATAAAAAAAGTGAATCTTCGTGAGTTAGTGGGATTTAACAACAGATTTGTTTGTAAGAATGGTTGGTGAATGAGGTCCATTATTATACAATTTAACTCACTGCACATTTTCTGCATTGTTTGCATCAGTGTTGTTCTTTCTTCATGCAAACGCAGCACAAAGAAACTAGCTATGTTTCCATCCACCAATATTTATATGCATTTTGAACTATCGCATGAAAAAATGCTTAATGGAAAGGCACAGATGCATATACATTGTGAACATTTGCATCAGTTGTGCACAAATGAGTAGTATAAAGTTTTTCTCCAATGAGAAAAAATGTGCATAATTTAGTTCTAAGGTGACACGGTGGCTCAGTGGTTAGCACTGTCGCCTCACAGCAAGAAGGTTGCTGCTATGAGTCCCGGCTGGGCCAGTTGGCATTTCTTTGTGGAGTTTGCATGTTCTCCCCATGTTGGCGTGGATTTTCTCCGGTTGCTTTGGTTTCCCCCACAGTCCAAAGGCATGCGCTATAGGCGAATTGAATAAGCTAAATTGGGCATAGTGTATGTGTTTGAATGAGTGTGCATGGACGTTTCCCAGTACTGGGTTGCAGCTGGAAGAGCATCCGCTTTGTAAAAACATATGCTGGATAAGTTGGTGGTTCATTCCGCTGTGGCAACCCCTGATGAATAAAGAAACAAAAAAATCATGAATTTAGTTTTTACAGATGTGATAATAAAATTGGGTGTGCTTGGATGGCTTTAATGGACAAACCAGAAGACAGATCACATTTTAAAACATCAGGAATGTTGTTTTGGTTATTCTAAATTGCCTTAGCCAGGTTTGTCATCAAAATGATTGGGTATTATTACCTCCCAGAATTATCTGGGGTGGCTGTGCTCCCCAAGAGCGATCTCACATCTCCAAAAGCCAGTTATGACTGTATTTATTGCATTTTGTTTTTGGAGATGCAAATTATTTAATATCTATTGAAAAAGGCCAACCGTGGCTTCTTTTATTGCAACAAATTCCATTTTTACTTTTGACATTTGGTGCCATTGTAAGAATAAAAATTATTATATGCATTTGTTTATATGGCAAAACATGTCTTTTTCACCAAGAAGGTCCATACAGATTCCAAAGGCAGATACTGATAAGATCAGGGCCTGGTGTGTGGACTTTGGGGGTTTTACGATGTGGTCACATGTTGATTGGTCAGTTTGTATGTCTCAGCATTTGGGCTTTGGTCACATGGTCGAGAAAGATACAAAAGAGTTGGTAAACTTTGCTCTGGCTCTTTTTCCCTTCTCTGCTCCTCTCCAGCTCTGGAGGCTATCTTATCTTACTCTACTGCTATCAGGCCATCTTTAGGGCCTACTCTCTTTGTCTCTCTCTCTCCCTCCCCTGTCTCTGCCTCTCTCATGTAACTTCATTTTACATTTAAGCTGGGTACAATTTATGTTATATGTTTTTCCATCATTTCATTTTTAATCATTTTATAGTTATTTTTGTAACTAATTCAGTTGTAACCACAGAGAATTATTGTCATTAAATCATTTCATTTTCAAGTATTTGTGAATTACTTTTGATTTACATCAACACTTAATTGCTCCATATTGCAATACAATAAAATCACATAACAGCAACGCTCTACCACATTTTTAGCTATTAATATTTCCGTTTTTGGTATAAGATTGTAGAAGGATGGTTTGACTAGAAGTGTACAGTTTTTCACCATCATACTGAGGTGACATCATACCGTCATTCGGCAAACTACCGTTCGAACCGCTGTAGTTAAAACTACTATTCCTTACACCATTTTATCAGAAAGTGACATTTTTGCGCCTTTGGATGGAAACAAAGCTACTGATGAAACAGAGTTATCAAAAAATAAATCATGTAAAATATTTTAAAATATATAATTATATCAAATAATGAACTGCTAAATGCTAGCCAATTTTATTTTTAAATATGTTTTACTCTTCAGTGCACTTTATAGAGCAAGAGAACCTGTGGAAATTGTTTTATTGCATCAAGATGTGTCATTTTGCTCACAGGTGATAAATGTCTCTAAGTGAAGTTTATTTATAAACTAATTTCGAGAGGATGACATGCTTATGATTGCTGCGGCTGGTCCCGCATTATCCAATTTATGATTCACCAATCAGACGATTCCTAAGCCACTATAAATACCCTAAGTTCCATATCACAGCCATCTTCATTTTGAAGAATCCCCCCTTCCACCCCTACTACTCCTCCTTTCCTAGATGGGTGGCACGGTGGTCCAGTGGTTAGCACTGTTGCCTCACAGCAAGAAAGTCACTGGTTCTAGTCCTTACCAAGCCAGCCGACGTTTCTGTGTGGAGTTTACACGTTCTCCCCATTCTCACGTGGGTTTCCACCGGGTTCCCCGGTTTCCTCCCACCGTCCAAAAACATGCAACTTAAGTGAATTGACTAATCCAAATCGGCATCATAGACATGCTCCTAGTAAGTAGTCATCTCAAGAGCAATCACTATCCGTTCATTGACTACTACAGCAGGGGAGTTCTCGAGATCTACCTGAGCTCAAACTCCCCTCTCGCCTTGCAAACAGGAGGGAGCCCTGGGCTCGAGGATCTATGAGCTCAGGGCTCTCTCATGGACAGCATGCCAAACAAGCTTTATAATCAATCATCAGTTAAGTGTGAACTCTTGAAACCAGAATATAACCTGCCCTGGAGCGGGTTAGCAATGAAGCATAAGTTACAATAGCAATGAAAATTGCTAGAAACCAAACCACTTCCATAGTGCATAAAACCAGAGTTAGTGCAAACTAACAGACAGACAGGCAGATATATGGATGGATGAATGGATGGATAGATAGATAGATAGATAGATAGATAGATAGATAGATAGATAGAT
>CAIGQW010000952.1:977240-996446 GCA_903798125.1 Danio choprae
CAGGAAGAAGGTCGCTGGTTCGAGCCCCGGCTGGGTCAGTTGGCGTTTCTGTGTGGAGTTTGCATGTTCTCCCCGTGTTTGCGTGGGTTTCCTCCGGGTGGTCCGGTTTCCCCCACAAGTCCAAAGACATGCGGTATAGGTGAATTGGGTAAGCTAAATTGTCCGTAGTGTATGTGTGTGAATGAGAGTGTGTGAATGTTTCCCAGTGATGGGTTGCAGCTGGAAGGGCATCCGCTGCGTAAAACATATGCTGGATAAGCTGCCAGTTCAAACCCTTAATTATGCCATGTTAAAGGAAAAAGTGTACACCATGTATCTGAAGTCAGTGGTCACGTTGCTAAAATAACCTTTACAATTTGAATAACACACATTTATATAGAAGAATTAATATGGGCACTTAAAAAAATATGAATTTAATATCTCCTTCCTAGAATTTTACTGTAAATGTAATTTTATTTTCCTTCTACTGATACTGTTGTTAAAATGTCCTTCAAATAGCAAAAACAAAATTCTTATAACTGGTTTTAACCTAAAATCCTTTAACAGACAAATATGTTTCCCCAAGGTTACCAAATAAGCACAACTCTTTGGTGCCTTTTTGATAGTGAACTTTCATGCTACTTTTTCCATTCATTTATTTTATGAATAGTTGATTTGATTAATATTTTGCACACAATAGTTTTGTCGCTGCCAATTAGCCTCTCATGCATTAATTACACTTTAGAAAATAGGCTCTTGTGGCCTTTTGAAAGTTCATGAAACAACAGCTGGAGACAGAGCAAAGAGGGGAAGATAAACAGAATGTGAATGTCGGAAACAGAAGAGGCAAACAGAAATGAATATGTGCATGCATATGCATAAAGTCATTAACGTGCTTAAAAGTGAGAAAACATAAGAGTGAGAAAGAGAAAAGTGGAGTTGCAGGAGAGCAAAGGGCAGGTACCAGGAGAAAGAGAAACATCATAAAAGAAACAGCTTCAACCTCAGTTCAGGAAGCTCAGGTAATGGAGGAAGAGAGGGGATGGATGGAGGCCAAGTCTCCCAGCATTCCCTCCCCCTGTACAGGCCAACTCAGAGGAGGAGTGTAGGTGGGAGTTAAGCACTTCTCCAGATGTAGTTGACTGCTGCTTCTTGAGTCTGACTTTCACCAGACAAGCCTCCATCACACTTCTTGCTCAGTCAAGTCCAGGGATAAACAAACGTACGGAAGGTTTACGAGTCATCTGCAAATAATTACACACTTCGTCTACAAGTGTAACGTTTTGCTAACAGCAATCCAGAGGTAAGTTGCAATATTTGTTCCAAGGTACTCAAGTTGAGATCTGTCTCAGAATCTAATTATCACAAATAGCATGACTTTTTTTTTTTTTTACTTCAGAACTTTCTTGGTCATAAATATTTCAGTGTATATTGAACAGTTCACTGTAGTTCCCCTTGGACATTAGGGAGAACTTTGTGGTTTCATTAGTTCATCTGAGTTTTATGCTATTCAAATGAATTCACATAAATTTTGACTTATGACCTGGCATGTTAAGCAGAATTGAAGCCTGCACAAAAGTTAACTTCAAAAGTGGTTTGATGATCTTAAAAATATCTTTGATGTAATTATGTATGAATTTAGTTAATATTTCAAAAGGGAAGCAAACCTCCATCTGAGGTCCAGGGCAATCAGTCAGTATTCTACAGTAATTCAAGTCACTAAAGATCAATTAGAATTAATTGCAACATAAATTTTGCCCTCAAAAGTAAAAGCATATCTGATTTCTATAATACTTTAATATACTCTATCATTTGCAATATACTGTATAGTAATCTTATGATTTCCAACCTACAAGGAAAAAACAAAGAAAGAAATATAACATGCATAAAACATGAGTGTATGTGGAATGTAAGTAGTTTTCTATGTAAGCAGTGTGTGAAACAGCAGTTAGTCAGTTCAAATACCTAACCAGAAAGTACTAAATGTAAATTGCTGGGATTATTGACAGGCCCATGTAAATATTCATTCAGTCAGTCTGCCGATTATAGAGTAGCTATCCGACCCGCAGCTGCAAACATCATGAAAGAGTCAGGAATGCAGTGAGAATAAAATTGTCCAAAATAGTCTGAGTCATCATGGGTCATTATCTGGCCTCTGTCAGATGAATAAATCATGCCTGACGTTTCACCTTTTTGGCTGCTCTGCACTAAACAGCAGATTCGAGCAACCTAAGCTGGCAGAAAAGTAATAAAAATGCAAAACAGGGGCCTCATCGTCTTTCAGCGCCTGAAATCTAAACATCCTTGTATTTAGGAAGTGCAACACTTGTCTTCTTCCTCTTTATGTAATTAAGTTGTGGATGAGTTGCCAGCTTGTGGTTGGAAAGATGCGATGCGATGCTCTTGCTGAGACAAACACTTGAGCAATGATTTATTTTGTGTGGGCTCAGCAGCTCTGTAGGCGAGGACAGATTCTCCACTAAAAAAAATGACATGCCAATATATTTGTTGTCTGTACAAAACACAAAATGTTCATAAATATGTGCAGTGATTGGTTGTCAGATAGCATCATATTAAATCAGTTTGTAAAACAGTGTGCGCTTGAACATTTTTCATTTTATTTTCATGCAATAGTGATATGCGCCTATAGACTGGTCAACGTGCTACATGTTGCTTAGGCTATTACACACACAGGGATGTGCAGCAGCACACAAACATTTTAAACATGAAAAATTCATGGATTCAAATGTAAAGGATTATTATTATCTACATAAACAAAAAATCTGCTATATAGTTTGTTCCGTAGATGCTCTGCTGCATGCTTTAACCTCATAAGCATGAGCAGATCCACCAGTGAAGGGTTCAGTTTTTCTGCTTAAGTCTGCATGTAAATAGTGAATTCACCATAGCGTGCTCTTAATGGGAATGGGAGACTCTGATTGGTTTAATGCATGTTATGCCCAAAACACACCCATAACTCATTAAGAGAATAAGATTGTGTCAACCAAAGCGTTTTTAGTTTTTTTTGCTTTGCTAAAATGCATGCGATGTTCTAAAAAAAAAGTGTCAAAGTGTTTTAAAAAATGCAGAAAATGTGCATAAAATGCATTCTTAGCGCCTGGCTATGCAGCCAGCTTTTTAAAAATGCGCTGCTTCCATTGACAACAACATAAAAAAAATGCTCCTCTGGTGTTTCTGCAGTGCAAAAATGCTTCAGTGGACATGCAGCCTAAGAGCCATCCTTTCAAACCATGCATGCCGACCATTTTCCCTGTCCTTTTAAATAGCAAAAGCCAATTCGGACCCCTTAAATGCACCTGCGCCATGTGCCCTAGACATGCTAGATAGTTAAAATACTATGACAGAGAAAAATATTGTGTATTCTAAAACTGGCATTAGTCAGGCATGGGCACAACCTTCAGAAACTGATGAGTCATCACACTTTAGGCATATTGTAACATGACATCTAAAAAAACTTAAAAACTTTTAAAAAAAACTAGAAGACATTCAGATTTAATGAGTCAAACATCCAGTAACGCCCAGTGAGTTATACTGTTAGTTATTTTTAATTTCTCCAAGTAAAATGGGAGACTGATTGCTGCTATATACTAATTGACTGTGATGTAAAACTTTGCTTTGCAGTCACACTGTTCCTAAATCAGATAATGGCATGAGAGGGACATGGCTCCAGTGGGTGTACCTGCTCTCCTGATGTTGGCAGCTCTGGGTCTGCTGCTTATCTTGCCCTCATGCCTCTATGCGTGTCCGAGGTCCTGCAGTTGCCCGAGCCCTAAGGAGGTGCACTGTACTTTTCGTCACCTTCCCTCTGCCCCGCGAAACCTACCACAGGACACAGAGAGACTCAACCTAGGGTAAGCTACTGTGCTCTTGACTTGACTTTAATTTTGATGCATTGGTGGCATTTAGGAGACCAAACATATTCATGCTAGGCCCTGCTCACAATGTGCAGTTTTTAATATTCCTAAACGATTGTAGCTTGTCAGACTGCAGGAACATGACTCCCATGTCACACTGTAAGATCTCAGTTGTCATAATGTCAGGCTGAATGACAATGAAGATGTGCAAAAAAAAAAAAAAGAATATCATACTTGGATGTGACACCCGAAGATTGACGTCATCCATCTTTGACACTTTCACTATCCCGTGTCCTGACATGATACCTCATGGCAAACATTTGTAAAAAAAAAAACTGTAGCGATTATTTTGCTCACAGCATGCCTCAACAATAAAACCTAAAAGAACTGTTTTGACATTTCCTTCCGCTGGTTTGAAGTTGTCAAGCTGATTGCATCATCAGATTCGTCGCTCCTGTTGGTTCGTGGTTTGACGCTCGATGCAGCTGAAGTCACACTGCTGAAAACAGTCTGAAATCTTCTGACACTGCCAGAACTTCATTGGAGGAAAGATTTGATTTCTGTCAGTGAACATGTAAAACCCTCCATCAAAGACCACAGATTTTAGCCTAGGATTACAGGAATTTTTTAGGATTTCCCACATTTGTCTCAGATGACCAAATCGTGGCTGAAATCCCACAGATTGAGCAGGGCTTCAGAGGAAATAAAAATATGCATGTTCTGTACAAAAAGTCCCTGTCATAGCTATAGGTTTCTGCTTTGGTGGCTGAGCCCCAAAAAAATGTTAATTGGTCCAAACCTGAACAAAACTAATCTTTAAAGCAATGTAAAGATTCAAAAGATACAAGGTATTTTGGCTGCTACAACACCCCAAAATATTTGGACAATAAACAATAACTATACAAAAATAATTTAAAAAAAAAACTTATAGTCTGTCCTGGATTGTGACAGTCTGTGGTTGTGAAATATCAGTTGAATATGTTTACATTGCTCCAAACCTTTCTCCTGTAGAACACAAAGGAAAGTATTTTGAGAAATATGTTTTGTTGGCCATTCAAATTGGGTAACTTTTTATACTTGTCATCTAGAGATTTTATACACCCCCTAAAACTCAGTACACCACACTATGCAGTTGAACAGTCAATACTTTCCATTGTGTATTTTTTTGGTGGCACACTAACATTGGATTGTCACATTGATGGGAGATTCCTTAAAATTCTTAACATTCTCCATGATCACCTTTGTCTACTCTAAAGCTATAACAGCATTGGGACGATTGAGTCTTCAGATTTTGTCAACTTACGGAAATTGGAAATGCTTATGCTTCATGGAAACGATATTTCTTCTGTTTCTTCCGGATCCTTTTACCACCTCCGGTCCCTGCAGGTATATATTCATAAATGGTTATATGAGATCCACATTAAACATGGTACATTTATCTACTGCATCATCTTTGCAATAAAACAAAGCATTTGAGTAATTTATGTTCTTTTTTTTGGTATAGATACTCAAGTTGAGCTACAACAAACTGAAAAGAGTTGACCCCAGCTTATTTGAGGGCTTGACTAGCCTCGTACGGCTTCATTTAGACCACAATCTCATTGACTTCATTGAGCCCTTTTCATTTAATGGACTCACATCATTAAAGCTATTGCAACTGGAGGGAAACCGACTGCAGGACCTCCATTCTCACACATTTATTACAGTCTCAGTTCTGGGAACGTTTTGGAGCTCAGGACTGCGGCACCTGCACTTGGCAGACAATCAGTTAGAATACTTACTGCCTGGAACTCTGCAGCACTTAAACAGGCTGGAAGTCCTCTCCCTGCATGGAAACCCCTGGGCTTGTGATTGCCACTTACATTGGCTCTTGGAGTGGAACAAGAATCATGATGGTGAAACTTCTTTGATTGCATTTCTGACCTTTGCACCACTTTCTAGGAATTTAGTGTATTGTAAAGAAAATTTTAAGATGAAAAATCAGTAACACTTTACTTGAAATGGTTGTTCATAAGACCTTCATGAAACCTTTATAATCATGACATGACGTCATGAATATGAATTAGATTTTATGTTTGCTTATAATAACTGTCATTAGGTGTCATTCACTCAGTTATGTCATTTTAAATGCAAGGGTGGTGTCATTGCTTGAGATATCTTTGTTGTGACATTGAAAATACTAAGACAACATAACTTGACAGTCATAAGGCCATTACAGTAGTGTAATTAGTTTTATAGCAAAATAGTAATTATTTTTCTTGATGTCAACTAGTAGTACAAATTTGTCATTAAAATATCATTAATTGTGATTAAATATTAATGACACTGTTGTAAAATTATTTATAGTATTGACACTTTCACAGAGAAATGTTAATAACAAATTCAGTTTGTTCCACTGAATAAGTGATCAGAAAGATATTCATGACAATCATATGACAGATTTATGACAGGTTATGTTGTCTTAGTAATGTCAAGTTGTAATGACAAAGGTTGTGTTTTTTTTCGTCAAGTTGGCATAACAAAGACATCTCAAACTAATCTTCTCATTTAAAATGACATAACTGAGCAAATGACACTCAATGACAGCTGTCATAAGCATGCATAAAATCTCCCTTACATCATGATGTGTCATGTCATGATTGACACTCCTTCAAGTAAAATGTTTCAGTTGCACATAAATATTTTGACCTTCTCATAATTTATTCAAAATTGTCACATTTATAATTTGTGTCTTTTATGTATTATTTTGTTACATTCAATAAAAAAAAATTAAATGAGTACAGCAGACTATAAAAATTACTATACAAGGACAACACAGTTGTTGTTTTTTTTGTTTTTTTGTTTTTTTTACTGAAAATGGTAACATTTCTCTCAATGTCTTTTTAGGAGTTATTAAGTGCAAAAAGGACCGTGATTCTGGAGATGCTGGCAACTGTGCTGCATGTGCCTCGCCACACCCTTTAAACAACAGCCAGATCTTGCAGCTTTTAACCAATCAGCTCACCTGTGGCCAACCCTCCCTTCAGTCCCCTTTAAAAATTGGAGAGAGTAACATGGGGGAAGAACAGGAGCCAGATGCCCCCTACATCAAAGAGCATCCTCTTGGCCACCTGACCTTCATTCTTTCTGACAGCCATGGGAATCGGGCACATGTGCCTTGTAATGTAACACGTCCAGTTGAAGGCACCTCTATTGTGTGGGAACCAGTGAGGAAAACAGATGAGATTGCTGTAAATGTTACGTTAAGAACACTGCTGGAGTGTGAGATCGATAGAGATGCTCTTCAGAACTTGTGGAGGTTGATTGCTTATTACTACGAGAGTCCAGCCATATTGGAAAGGGGAACCAATCTTGGGAATTCTTCCAAGGTGACTTTTCAGTACTCTCAAGCCACAAGTGAGGAATCACCATATTTCACTGAGCTCAAAGGACACTTAATGGCTGAACCAGCCTGGCTATTGCAACCAAGGGTCACTCTTCAGTTAAACAGGCGCAAAACTACAACTAAGAAACTGGTGCTGAACTTCTCCACTTTCATTTCAAAACAACTCATTGGAAGAGGGGATGAGGAGGACATAACCTCATCCTGGGCTATTATCCAAAGAAGAGCCCCAGGGAGAATCCAGTCAGTTCTGGAACATTCTGAGGTCAGTCTGGATTGTAGCGTGCTCAGCTCTGGGCATCACCCTGTGGAGTGGATGCTCCCAGACTTAACACCGATCGAACAAACTGATTCCCATAATTTAAGGTTGGAGAATCACAGGCTAGTAATCAAAAACACAAGTATAGCAGACTCTGGACTTTATCATTGCTTTGTGAGGACTGACACTAATGTGGACATAGTCTCCTATAGACTCACAGTCAGGATGCGCCTCTTGAGTCCAAGTGATTTAAATGGAAAAAAGATATCTGTTGAAAAAGGGGACACTCTTAATCTTCCCTGTTTAGTAACATCTCCTTATCCAATTGAGACAAAATGGTACCTACCAAACAATCTGATTGTCAAAGCATCAGACAGAAAAGGAAATGTGGAAGTATCACAGAACAACACTTTGATAATCAAAAAAGTGACATACGAGGATGCTGGAGAGTACAGCTGTTTAGCGGCTAACCTGTATGGAGCTGATATGTTGTCTCATCTAATTGTTGTTACTGGTGAAAAAGAAGAAATACAAAGTGGTGTTCTGGTTTCCAAGGGCGAAGTACCACTTTTTGAAAGCGAGGGAAGTGAAGGGTCAGGTTATGAAGAAATCAAACGACCAACAGCTAAACTTACACCTCAAAGGGTTGATGGAAAACACAGGGGTGGCACTATTCGACAAAATGCAAAGGGGAAGGTCAAGGAAAATGTAAGAAAACCAAATAACTCTGTCAAGGAGGTTGACCCTAGCCACTGGGAGCAGATTGTTGCAAAAGCTAATGCTAAACTCTCAACTGTTCTGCCAGTTACAACACATCAAGAAAATGTAATAACAACAACCACTATCTCTTCGTCAGCCATTCAAACTACTAAAACAGATGTTACTGCTAGCGGTGCCAGTACAACTTCAAGCCTACAACATTTCAATGTGAAACAGCTGGAAACGGCACCCCACAGTGAGCATGTAAAACAAGAAACTACACATGGAGAAGAATCAAAACAGAAAATAGATTATTCCAACAATTCAGATTTGACATTAGTAGATGTAAACACAACAACTGTGCCTGAACATGAGACACAGCTGGTAAAACAGGTAGACAGACACACAATAGAAGAAAAAATAAGGGCTAAAAATAATTCCATCTGGAACCAAAGACGAAGATTACCTTTTAGGCAACGCAGGCCTTTACCACGTAGACCACTTCCAAAGAGACCAAATATCACTGCAATACCCACTACAACAGTGTCATTTACTCAATCTCCAGACAGTAGCAAAATTATTACCACTAAAACTTATTTCCCAGCCCAACATAAAGATTTCACAGCACCAGTGACTTTAGAAGTTACTCCGGCACATTACCCTGTAACTGAAAGCTTAGTCATGGCAGTCACAAAGAATACCCTTAAAGTACCAAAAACAACAAGAACAGATGGGAAGCTTAATAAATTTGAAAGCAAAACAAAACACTTTGCTTGGGTTCAGCACACTGGTTCAACATCTCTACAAAAAACTAAAGTAATACCTGTTACACATGCCCCCAGACATATCAACAGGTTTGGACATGAAAATAGAGACATCATTTTGAAAATTAACAGCCAGACAAATGACGAAAAGACAAGGCAGATTTCGGCAACAGCCACCCCTAATCTTCCGATCAGCAACATCAATCCTCCAGAAACAAAAACTACACATACGACTAAGAAACCAACAATTACCAATGTGGACAGACAGAGAGTTTACAACTGGGCATTGCATCCTGAAGGTGTACCTATCCACCCATGGCTAATTCAAAAGAATACACTCCGAAAAGAAATCACAATTACACCCCGTCCCTTCACACAGTCTTCTTTCTTGGTCAAAAACAATGGCATCCCCTTCTGGCCCACAGTTCAAAGCTCAAGGCACCACCATTCCCAAGACAAATCTTGGTATTTCCTACAAACAGGAGGCAGGGGTGCAGGGGTCACCAATCAGCCTCAAATTAGTGCTCAAACAGTAAAGCCAACAGTTTACATCTCAGGGTCAGCAATGGCTTCCTTTCCAAAGACCATAGCTCCACATGTCGGCTCCTCTCGTGTACGAGACCAGTTACTTTTCAACAGGCTCAGAAACAGATACAGACAAACACAGCTTGAGGCATATCGAGTAGCCCAGCTGGCAAAGCTTGCAACTTCTAAACCAAGGATTTATCATCCCACTCCACAACCTAACCAAGCTCCAAATCCCCCAAACATCTACAAAAAGGTGACTCCTCCATCCATCCTAGCATATACGAACAAACCACCCTCCACTGCTAGCATACCACATGGTGATCGCTGGCACTACAGTAATTTTGGAGCAAAAAAACTGAGCACTGCCATACCCTTTCCAAACCTAATGGGCAGTGGTGTCAAACCCAGGATCACAGCACCTGAATCTGCGACTATATCTGCTTTAGCAGAGGCAGATGTGCTCTTGTCCTGCAGATCATCTGGAGACCCCAAACCTGTTGTTTCATGGACCAAAGTTTCCACAGGTTAGTCAATTCTACATTTCAAAGTTTTATGAATGCATTGATCTGAGTACATAATACCCATCCTGGCCCAACTTTAACAGTCAACATGATTTAAAACTTCTCAAGATGACATAAGTCTCGGCCTGTGTTTATCAAGCTTCTGAGAATTACTCATAAGCGCAGTGCTGACTTAAAAAAAATATTGGTTTAAAAGCTGCACTTAAAAGTTACTTATGACGCACATCAAACATAATTTAAGTGAAGTGTAGGAGTAAATCTTGTGTCAGATTTAGAGGTGATTTATGACACTCAGCTGTGCTACAATAGTTTTTTTGGATGACGACATATGCATGGACCAATCACTAAGTAGATTTCTTAATTTAAGAATATTTTCAGAATAAATAACAAGGAATTTAAAAGAATAAATTATGATATACACTTGACATTGGAAAGGAAAAATTAACTCATTTTCCACCATGTCTTAATTCAAATGTTGAAACCGGAGAGCTGTTAGTTTCGGTCTGAGCATCCTCAAGTGGCTGATAAATGATGACGCTTACTCTGTCTAAATGATACCATTTCAGAATGAATTTATCCTTGGGATTCCCCCACAATGGAAATATCTATTCATTCATTCATTCATTCATTTTAATTTTTGGCTTAGTCCCTTTATTAATCTGGGGTCGCCACAGCGGAATGAACCGCCAACGTTTTTCGCAGCGGATGCCCTTCCAGCTGCAACCCATCTCTGGGAAACATCCACACACACCCATTCACTACAGACAATTTAGCTTACCAAATTCACCTATACCGCATGTCTTTGGACTTGTGGGTGAAACCGGAGCACCCAGAGGAAACGCACGCAAACACGGGGAGAACATGCAAACTCCACACAGAAACGCCAACTGACCCAGGCGAGGATCGAACTAGTGACCTTCTTGCTGTGAGGCGAACGTGCTACCCACTGCGCCACCGTGAGGCCGGAAATATCTAAAATAACTAAATAAAACAATTAAAACAAATAAACTATTATTTATCTACTGCAGTAAAGCAACAAGGACAACTGGCACAAGGCTGTACTTATGTATTCTGGTTTCCAGCACACCATCAGAGAAAGCTTTCAGTATTTGTGGTCACATACTAGAGCAGAGACACATAAACAATGCACAGTTTCAAAAAGGAAACGCCAAACAATGTATAGTTGTCCAGCTAACATTTCTTTGCAAAGTGGAGGTTTAGTCATGTGCGCTGCTCTTCACCATTTCAGCGCATCAGTATTCAGTCAACAAGATCACTGAAAAATGTGTCCTGCACAGTTCTCTACTCCACAGCGTCACCACAGGCCCCTACTGTCAATTCCTAACCACTTGAGAGACCTTATGTGGAGTCTTAAATATCTGGGAGAGTAAGAGTGATTCTTAGCTTTAAGAAATTTGTTAATTTGCTATTATACTTACAATAAGTTTGTAAGTAGGAATAAGTTTCATGAACTTTCAGCACTTAAGGCTAAAATGACACTTTGAGAAGCTTGATACATATGGACCCTAGTCTACTATAGGATGGTGAAAACCTTAATTTACAAAAAACAAAAATCCTTACTTATGAAATTAAACCATAAAATTCTAATATAAGAATTATTGTGGTTTGTCTTTAGGGGACAAATTGGCCTGGACACATAATTGTTTGGTTCACTCTAAAAAACGGCTTTCTATATTTGATGACAGAAATATTTATAATCACTGCATAAAAGTAGGGAACAGTAATTTTGTGTTTGAACTAGTTAGTGAAAGGCTGTAATCCATAATGTCTTTAATAAGAAATTGTGTTTATCATTACAAAACTCATGTCTCACATCACTATGGCATACAGGTATATATTTGCTTATATATAAAAATGAGCGAGTAACTTTAACAAAACTCTATTATAGAAGTTCACAGGCTTCTATAAAATAACTAAAGGACAAAATTGTGACAGTGATGCATGATTCAAATCAAAGCACACCCCAACTGTGCTGATTGTCTGAGACAATCTGAGGTCAAACTGTTCAAGAATTGTTGGACATTATTTGATTAGTCTGTTTTTCTTGATTTTTTTCTTGATTATTTCTCCCAACTTCTTTACAGGTGCAACTATTCAGAGCAACACAAAATTTGGACAAAGATTTGAGGTCCTTTCAAATGGTACTTTCGTGATTAAGAATGTCCAGCTGCAAGACAGAGGCCAGTACCTTTGCACAGCTCAAAACAAATTTGGCTCAGACCGCATGGTAGTTACACTAGTTGTCCAGACTCAGCCACCAAAAATCATGAGTGCAAGACCCAGAGATGTCTCAGTGTTTTGGGGAAATCCAGTCAACTTGGACTGTATTGCAGTAGGTAAACCGGAAGCCCAGATTTCATGGATTCTTCCAGACAGGACATTTGTGCGAGATGTTGGTGCCATTGACCAAAGAGTATCACTTTTTCCAAATGGAACGCTGAGCATTCATTCAGCAAACTTTTCAAATAAAGGTGATTATAAGTGTATTGCCAGTAATGCAGCAGGAGCTGATACACTCACATACCACATTCGTGTTTCAGCTCTACCTCCAATAATTGCTGAGCTTTCATATGAGACTATATTTGTGAATGTTGGAAGAAATGTTTACATGGATTGTACTGCTAAAGGAGAGCCACTTCCTCTTATTAAGTGGGTTCTCCCTGATGGTTCAGAAATGAAGCCTACGCAGTTCATTGGAAGCCAGATATTTATCTTTCCAAATGGAACACTTTATATAAAGAATGTCATTCCAAATGATTCTGGGAAATATGAATGCTCAGCAGCCAATACAGTTGGTTTTGCTAAAAGGACGGTGCAGATGGATGTTAGACAAGAGGCTCCAGGCCCCTGGAAAGGCTTATACCAACATCATAGTGTCACAGCAACATATGGTTCCACAGTTTTCTTGTACTGTCCAGAATCCATAGGTTCCCAGAGAGGTACAGTCTGGAGACTGCCATCTAAAACCATACTGGAACATCAGTACAGGTACTGTTGCATATTTTATGCTTTAAAACATTTTACAATGTTATCTAATAAAATAAAAAAAACTGTATCTCCTTAACACTTTAGGCATTTTTAAAGAGCCCCTTTTATGCATTACAAAAGGTCATATTTTGGTATTGGGGGTCTCCAACAACAGGGTAAGGTCAAAAAAAACTTTGATTGTCTTGTAATATGCATTTATGTTTACCTAATTATCCCAACGACTCCTGTATTATTTGTTCAGAAATTCATTTGTTCCCAAATCCATCCTTTGCGTGAGGCTAATCTGTGCTGATTGGTCCAATGACCCAGTCTGTTGTGATTGGTCAACTGCGTTCAGCGCGAGATGGAGAGAAATGCCCAGCACGGTTATGAAGTAGTCAGAGCACAGAGTAAATGTGTGAGCCCAATGCAGTTAAACACCAGTTATTACCCCAAGTAATAACAATGACACACATTTAGTATTAATCCACACAGTGGAAAAAGTTAAACTATTTTGAAAAGTGACCGCACCACACGTGAGGAACAGCTGATGGTGGCCATAGCAACAAATAGCAGGAAATCGTGAGCACAAAATGTATTTAAATCGGTAAAGGAAGACACACGCGTCGCGTTTTCAATGTGGTTTTGGACACGATATGTGAATAGACCATACAGATTTAACCTGGGAGATACATTACAAGCACTGATCAATAATATGTAAGTGATTACAAGTTACAACACACAATTAAATACATATTTTGCAAACTACAGAAAACGAGCCAACCATTTTAATCACACTTCACGTTGTGTAGGAGAAACATTTACAGGATCTGGAGGAAGAAGAAATTGGTCCATATAAACAGTGTAACAGTTACTGACAAAGTCCCATACATTAGTAGTCTTTGCTGATCCTTCCTTTTATAACAAATGGCCGGCTAATCCCACTCTGCAGGGTAGGTTATTGTATCAATCATTAGAAAAATTGCAGGAACAAACACAGCACATGGTTGGCTATACCGTGGTGTTGTTGTGAAAATGAACTTTAACCCTTTATTCCCCACAGCCACGTGTCTGGCCATCTCTCAGTAATAGTAATCTTCACGTCATGATCAATCCCATGATCCCTTGGATTGTGTCTCGTATCGACATCCACGATTGCAGGCAAAAGATCCAAACAAAGGACAAATCATTCATTTGACTAAATAGAATCAATAGTTTTAAACACGGTGCACAGTACACTTTTAGATTTAAATCTCAGCTGGATGTTTTCATTCACTTAGAGCTGTGTTACACACTGCATGGATGGTAATTTTCAAAAACCCATAAAAGGGGCTCTTTAAATTATTATTTTATATTTTGTTAAAATAAAACCCATATAACTATAGTACCCTGGCTTTTCTTAAATATGTGTATATTTTAACACAGTTGTTTTAATAAAATTATTGAGTATTTCTACCTTAAATTACCATAAGGGTCAAAATGACCACATACATTTCAGCATCTACTACATTTCCCATGTCTTTGAATATGTGTGCCTCTGTTGCCTAGCAAATTTCTTATAGCAAAATATAACTTTACTTCAGGCATGTCTTTCAAACTTTTCAAAACAATATAACCTAACCCTAACTAAATTACAAAAAAGATGATATATTTCATAAAATATGACAGCAGACATTCAAAGCTTAATTCAAAAACCTCAATAGAAGCTTTGAAAGTAAATATGACAAGACAAAAATTTTATTTGGTACAGTCTTTTATGACTGGTCAAAATGACCATTAGATTTTGGTAGTTCCAGTGTTAATAATGTGTGGAACTTGTTTCCCTTTCACAACAACCCTATATTGAGATTAGTTATGTCAAGCAGTGACTGCTTTATTGTCATTTCTTCTAGATTAGGATATCCATTTGAGGTATTATTGGTTCTCACTTTTCACACCATGCCGTCTGACATATGCTCTCAAACTCACTCACAGCAGGCCAACTTCATCACTTGTTCAATTCAAACAATGTCTGGTGTAAATTAAACAAGCAGTCTGTCTCAGACTGGAAAGCCCAAACAACCCCTGCTGATCCAGACAATACAGTAACAGAGTGGGTTGTAAGGGCAATTTGTCTACTTCGAATGCTTATTTAGCTATACAACAGGCTACTTAAATCAGTTAGATAACAAAAGTGTAACATTACTTTGTCAATTATTATACCTAGAACTATAATTAATCAAAAATCAACAATGTTCTGCAAATTCAAATTCAACTTCTGACAAATATGATTATTTATAGTATTTCAGTTAGACTTAATCTATAACAATTTAATGAGAAACCATAGGTTTACAGCAATTAAATATGACAATGTTTGTGCGTGAAAAAATATTTGTATTGTTCTCTCTGTCTGTAAAACTTGTAAACATGTAAAGTTTGTCATGAACTCATACTTTCTATTAAAAAAAGCTATACGTTTAATTTCAATTGAAATTTGATCCACTTTTCAAAATGTTACTAAATTGGAAAAGCATTAACTGAATGGCACACAACCCTAAACTAATGGATCCAGATTGACATGACAGCGTGGTAATAAATCATGACCAAAACTGGAGCTAAGATCTAGTACAAAGTCTGAATAAACGAAGATTATGACCAAGTTAGCTTTTATGTAAAATCTCACGAGTTTCATATTGTATAATATGACAATAAATAATTGTAAAGGACATGGAAAATAAATTACACTGTTGAGATACTGTAACTTAAAAGGAAGTCTGTTAGCTCTTTTATTCTACAATTACAGCAATTACTATGAAAGTAATTACTATGAAAGAGCTCGGCTGTCATGAGATAAGATGTAAACAATTTCTCTCTTTTTGTTCTCAGTCCACAAAGACACATCACTGCTTTTCCCAACGGCACTCTGAGGATTCTGAGACTGACTGAGAAAGATGGAGGCAATTATTTGTGTATGTACCAAAGACCAAATGGTGAGGACATGGAACTGTTCCAAGTAGAGGTTCTCATGAGGCCACCAAAGATAGAAAACACTGGGGCACAACATAAAAGAGTTGCTAATGGAGACAACTTTCTAGTAGACTGTATCGCCTCTGGCCTTCCAGACCCTGAGGTTTCATGGAGCCTCCCAGATGGCACCATGATCAACAATGCCCTTCAGTCAGATGACAATGGATCCCGTAACCGGCGCTATATAATCTTTGGGAATGGTACGCTTTTGTTGCAACAAATGGGAAAGAAGGATGAAGGCAATTATACATGCTACGCTAAGAATACCCTGGGGGAGGACGCAATGAAAGTAAGTGTCCAAGTGGTGACAACCCCACCCCAATTATCCACTAAAGAGCAAGAAACCATGTGGGTCCCCTTCGGTCAATCAACCCAAATAAAGTGTGATGCTCCAGGTGTTCTACCACATACAATTATCTGGATCTCACCAAGGAATGAGATAATTACCTCATCTTCAGTCAAATACCAAATTCTTAATGATGGGACTCTAATCATCAAAAAACTGACTTTGGCTGACCAGGGAAAGTATTCTTGTGTGGCACAGAACCCTGCTGGAGCAAACATCGGGAATGTAAAGCTCCTAGTTGAGGTTAAAGAGCCACAAATCAATGGACAAAGTGGGCAAACTTTAAGCAAAGTCCTAGCTGTGTACTTCCAGACTCTCCTGCTAGACTGCAAGGCAGAGGGAATGCCTGAGCCACAGATCACCTGGACCACACCTTATGGCATGTCTCTACCTACCCCATATTTGGGAGGCAGGTTCCAAGTTCACAGAAATGGCACTCTTGAATTGAGGGGCATTCGAAAGACTGATGAAGGTCGGTTTCTATGCATAGCCAAGAATTACTTGGGGGAAGCAAGCCTAGTGGTTGACCTGGAAGTTGCATCACTTGCTGAGAAGCCGAGTTTTACGGTGCCAAACATTGAGGTTCTTCCTCTCAAACCAGATGGAGATGACATCTTTCTGGAATGTCGTGCAACAGGAAAACCAAAGCCAGAGTTTCTCTGGATTCTACCCAATGGAACAGCGCTGAGTCCAGGAATCAAGCTTCATCGGTTCACTCACTTTCTGGAAAACGGGACTTTACATATTACGCAGCCAGGTGCCATTGACAAAGGTGTATATCGATGCCTGGCCAAAAATGTAGCTGGACAAGCAGAAAAGCGCTATTCTTTAGAACTCGGACAGAAGCCTCAGATTAGAAGTACAGCTGCTACAATGAAAATTTCATTTGGGCAGACATTAAATATGCCATGCAATGCTGATGGTTATCCTCAGGCAACAATTACCTGGACTCTTCCTAATGGCCTGGTCTTAGACAAGCCTCAGGCTATTGGAAGAGTAGTGTATTTATCTAATGGCACACTTCAGATAAAAGAAACTTCCAAATTTGACAGAGGAACATATACTTGCAAAGCCAAAAATACATTTGGATTATCAACCTTGTCATATCCAGTGAGTATCATGGTGTTTCCGCCTCAAATCACTCACGCTCCACCTTCAATAACCAGAGTTAACAAAGGCTCTCCTGTGGTTTTGAACTGTATTGCTGCTGGCATACCTAAACCAGACATTTCTTGGACTCTTCCTGGACGTACCACACTTGTACCTAACAATCGCTTCACAACCCCAGGTGGAATTCACATGACTGAGGAGGGAAGTTTGGTCATTCAGGACCCAGGCCTCATGAACTCAGGAATTTACAAATGTAATGCTAGAAATGCCTTGGGAACAGACTTCAAAGCAACATACCTTCAAGTAATCTGAGCAACATACTGAAATCCCTTTAGCCAAGTAGCATTAAGCTTAACAATTAAGAAAAATAAACGGGAAGATTTCTAAAATAAACTGTACTTACAATAGCCCCAGCAATGTTGTTAAAGGGTATTATTAAGGAGTACTTTTCCAACAGCAATTGGTGTTAGCTTTTAGCTGCCCATTCAGTGACCCAAGGATGAGATTTCATTAGTATTCTGTATTTAATTTATGAAAATATTTGTTTGTACATATTTATATATTCCACAGATAAAACAGATTCATTTACATATATGCACACATAAATTGTACTGTACATAAAACATTCCGTGTCCGAAATTTTTCAGATGTATTCTGATGAATTTGTTAGAATGGCTTGTCAGAGCAGAATGTGGTCAAGTATCATGATACAAATGTTGCCATGTAGAAGCTGTACACCCTTATTGAAACCTGATATGTCAATATATGCAAATGACATATACGTTCATATTTTATTTCACATATATAAAATACATGTCCTTTTTTCAACATATATTTTAAAATATTGCAAAAATGGCCGTTTACATATATACTCTTTCAACCCATTTTTTTGCTATATTTTCAAACAAGTTGCATATATGACATATTTTATATTTGTAAAATCCAAATATGAACTAGCGTGTCATATATGCTATTTGCATATGTTTCCATATGCATAGATTTGGATATGGGTATAAAAATAACACACAAATACACACAGGTATGTAAGATACTTCCTGCCAAAGTCAAATAAATAAATATATTTGATTTGTCTTTTCATTTCAATTCTTTAAAACCAAGCCAAACCACTATTCATCACTATATATGTTTATAGCAATATAAACAATACAGACTCTTTCAAACCAGCTTCAATCAACAGAACAGCTATTTAATAGAAAAATAACACAGTTACATTTAAATTTCATCAGTTATGAATTAACTACAATTTCAGCTATAAAGAAGTTTTACAGAAGACTCTATTCAACTCAGTTCAGTGTTGTTTTAATTTATTTAATCTATTATGAAACATCTTCAGATACAGCTAGAGCAGGTCTCGTGACAGCAAAAAAATAAATAAAAATGCATAAATATTCAGTTTAGTTCTGTAAATGCTAGTGTTGCACTATCAAAGCCAGTTCATTCAGAATTGTGTCATTTCCAATATTTCCAAAATATGTCAGTACATTTACAAAATATTAATTGTCTTTTAATATTTAACATTTAAAAAATAAAAATTGTACAATATTATTAGACAAAACAGAACATTTAAGTAACATATCAAGTAAAGTAGGCCTACTACTGTGCATTTGTGCATTCCCATAAGAAATAGAAATCAATATTTTTAAACGAAATTCTGACAGACCAAAATGAGCTTTTTTATAGCCTACACATTATCATCCTACCCCTGTAGCCTACTTTTACTATATATAT
>CAIGQW010000952.1:996846-1028830 GCA_903798125.1 Danio choprae
ACTTATGAATAGTTAAAGTTAAGTTATAGTTTATTTGTAAAGATGTCCTAATCAATTATTTTTATGGTAATTTAATTAAATGTATGTCTTAGCTTTCAGTGTCACTTTTCTTCAACCCTGAAGTTTGTTTTTCTCTTGTTTCTTTTCTCTTAACAGGTACAAGTATGGGACACAGCAGGTCAGGAGCGCTTTCGAAAGAGCATGGTTGAGCATTACTACCGCAATGTGCATGCTGTGGTTTTTGTGTACGACGTCACGAAAATGGCCTCATTCCAGAACCTAAAGACCTGGATTCAGGAGTGCAATGGGCATGGGGTGTCATCTGCAGTGCCTCGTGTTCTAGTGGGCAACAAATGTGATCTAGTTGACCAGATCCAGGTCCCTTCCAACACTGCCCTCAAGTTTGCCGATGCCTATAACATGCTACTGTTTGAAACATCAGCCAAAGATCCCAAGGAGAGCCAGAACGTGGACTCCATTTTCATGTGCCTGGCATGTCGGCTAAAAGCCCAAAAGTCCCTTATTTACAGAGACGTGGAGAGAGAAGATGGCAGAGTGAGGCTGACGAATCAACCGGACCCCAAGAGTAACTGCCCATGCTGAGGACCTTAAACTGTGAAATTACTAACATTGATAATTTACAATGCAAGAATGTGCCTGCGACTAATTTTAGTTACTCAATGACAGCTGCTCCATGAACTTTCTTGTTTTTTTTTGTAAGTGTGCTTTTTTGTTGTTTTCAAAAGCAAATGCCACAAAGCCTGTCAAAAACATGTTGGGGTCGCATTTCATCTCTAAATAAAAACAAACACATAAGAAATCATGATTTGCTGAAAGGAAATTATGCCTTTTTTTAGACCATTTTGTGCTTTGGGACATTATTTTTATGGCAGTTAACACTTTTTCCACAAATATTGATTAATGAAAAAAGGTCTTGTTTTCATTACTGCTCATTACTATATATATTACTATATATATATATATATATATATATATATATGCACATACATAGAGCTATGGAAAAAGTTAGTACCACTTAAAAATTCTTTTATAGTAATGTGTTTAAATAAAATTCAGTTTTTGTTTTATTCTGTAATCTATATTTCTTCCGATTTTATAATAAAAATTGTCCTTTTGAGCAATATTTTGTGGAATAACCCTGATTTTTAATTAAACGTTTGTTATTCTGACATTCATTTGCTACTCTGTCATTGTCAGAACAATGCTATAAATGATAATGTTTTTATTTTCTGTAATTTGGAAGAAATGTTGTCAGACATTTATAGGGAAAACAAACATATAAAGTAGATCCAGAGAAACTGAGAATTTACAAGTGGTCTCCTAAATCCCCCAGACCCCCCAAAATGCATGGTTACAGTAATGAAGATATAATGATAATCATCAGTTTTAAAGCACATCCAAAAACACCCATTTAAAAACGTAAAATCTTCAGATGGACTTTGAGGATTTCTGGTTAGGAAATCTGTTAAATTGCCATAAAACCATGTCGGAGTGCAAATAACCTCAATGGCGCTATAATATGCTTCATGTCCTTAATCAAAAATGTGACCTTGACATGTTTGCAAGGGATTTCATCTATTCTTTTTGATCTCTCGTGATTAATTCAAGGCACACAAGACCTGCAAAATACCACTTAAAAGTGAAGTTTTAAAAATCGTGACTTTTTTACACTCATATGGTTCTGTCACACATTTAATTGTTTTCATCCGTCAGATCGCAATCAATTTCAGATATCGCTTAGAGTACAATAGAACATCATTAGCCGATGGTCTTACTGTTTTAGTCATAAGCAACTGAAAACCCAAACCTTTTTATGTTATGGTGAATTAGTGGATATTCATATGAATTTGCACAATGTAAGATTTTTACAAAAATGGCTCTTTCCCAAATATAACAGTCACTGAATGGTGAGCAAATTGTACCAAAACATAAGAATACATAAACATTAGGCACAAATCTTAAATAGTTATGTATTGCCGTGAGATTAAACCCTAGAGCTTAAAGAAATAATTCATCCATAATGAAAATGTTCTCACAAATTACTCACCCTCATATGCTTCTAAAGTTTAATGGGTTCCTTTAATTCTTTTAAAGATAAAAGTACATATTTTGAAGAATGATGAAAACTTGCAGCCATCTACTTCCATATTTTCTGATTCCCCATACACTCAAAAAATTACTTTTGTTGTTTGTTCAAACTACTCATTTAAAATAAGTTAAAACAACATAAATCTTAATTTTTGGGGGGGACAACTCAATTATTTTATGTTCAATCCACTTAAGTTTGTAAAAATTAGCAATTTTGTTGAGACAACATAAAGGAATTTTGTGGAACCAAGCATTTATACAGTGTAATATAATTGTGAACAGATACAAAAATCTAACACTCTTCAAAATATCATCGTTTATGTTTATCAGGGAAGTGCAGGGTGACTAAATCCTACAGTCATTTTCATTTTTGGGTGAATTGAGCAATTATAATTGTTTGTATTGCCTTAAAATATTTTTGCTGATTATTACCTGTGTGTTACATTTTTCTAACATTAACCCTCACTAACTGCATGGATATATCTGAAACTCATACAAACGACGAAGCTATCGAAACATAATCTGACGGATAGCATTAATTCGTTAATGACCCAATCTTTAATCTGTTAACACTCACAATTCACCACACGCTCTTTTCCATGGGTACGAGTATAAATCTATGGAAAGTTTTATGTAGCATCACAATATTTCACCAGCTCAAAGTGGTTCTTCCAAATGCACAAACAAAATATTCGAGTAGGCTAATGATTGTTAGATTCTTCTTCAAAAGGACCAGAAAATAGTTCAATTAACATAACAAAGAAGGACGCCGTGAAAGGAGCTCATAATGATAATGTGAAAATGTTACAGTAAATTATGGAAGAATTTGGTGTGTTTTTTTAGTTTTTCCTCTGTCTACTGCCTATTCTGTTCTATTATTTCAGTTTTATTACTGTAGAAGTTGCAGTTTTTTGTGTGTGGTTTCAAATACTGTCCCATTCATAAGAGAATTCTCTGGTTTCAACAGTGTTAGCCTTATATCCGCTGAAAAGATTGAAGCCTTATGATTTGTCTTGTTTTGTGCCATTGTATGCTGTGTGACATGTTGGAGTGTGTATGTTTGGTTTTGAGCACCAAATTAAATCTCACATATCCTGAAGCACCGATCCTTTTATTATAGCTGAGAAATGCTTGAAAACATCAGCAGTTATTGGAGTTTATGTTTTAGAGAAACAAAGCCTAGATCTTTTTTTAACTGATAAAACGATTATCAAATAGCATTGTTACAATGATGCAGAAATCTTTTTAAAATCTTGCTAAAAGTATAATAATTAATTGATTTATTGAGGATGGTAATAGTGTAGGACAAAAAGACTGCATGCAATGATAATTTTCCTGCTGTTATAAATGCAAAAATAGATACATTTGCAATGTAGAGAGGAGTTAAACATGGATTTTGAGAATGTGGAGGGTCTCATTTTTTATTGTACTAAATATAAACAAGTGGAAAAGGGCGTGATAAATCTTACATAGAATGCTTAGTAATCAGTTATGTTAAAAAAATAGAGGCTATAGATTGTAGACTGGTGCTTACATCTACAGAATAGGCACAGAATAATTAAAAATATATATTTACACTTAGTTAAAAGTGTCCATTATGAATAACAAGAAACATGTAAAATATTAATCTGTTATTTTAATTCAAAACTGGTGAAATTTGGCAAAACTTTTGTTTGCATCACATGATAGGTGACCAAAATGATTGGAATTATGTTGGTATCAGTATAATGGAGTGCAATAATCATCATGTCAGTTCTTGTGCCGGATGGGTTCAGTTTACAAAATATACATATTTATTGCTAGCAAGCGTTAAGCATGTTGCTTTATTTATTTGTTTATTTATTTATTTAACCAGAAAGGTCCAATTGAGGTACAATATATCTCTCTCTCTCTATATATAGATGTTTATCACACCATGAAGGTACTTAAAATAGTATAAGCTATAATCAGTTATTAAAACATGTGCACTGTTCTAAATAGACAAACTTTAAAACATTTTAAACAAAGCGATATGGTACAGATTCATATGTAGTACTGTATATCTTGAAGCTCATTCATATGGAGCATAATTAAAATGCAGATCGGCTTAATGAAAAAAACATCTTACGAGTATATCTGTTGATCTGGTATTATAAATATTGTACAGTACCAACAAACTAGATAGGCTACTGTGATCATTTAACCAACTAAAGGTTTAAAAATAAAAATAATAACATATATTGTTTTCTCCTTCACTGTGATGAAGTCTATTCTGTCATATTATATATATTGCTGTGATAAAGTGCAAATTGTAAGGCACTATGATAAACAACATCCAATTTTTTATTTGCTCCGGTTTCCCCCACAGTCCAAAGACATGCGCTATAGGTGAATTTAATAAACTAAATTGGCTGTTATGTATGTGTGTGAATGCATATGAAAAACATATGCTGGACCCCTAAATTAATAAAGGGACTAAGTCGAAAAGAAAATGAATGAATGAATAATTAATTCAACTAACTTACATAAAATTATTTACCATCCGGCACTGAACTTGTTCTGATCTTCCTCTTCGCCTGTCATGTCCTTTAATGAACACAGTGTGGCGTGCTGGAGCTGCAATGTGTTGATGACACACTTCACCAATAGATGTCGCTGTGAACACGTTCTCCAGCATGACTCAGCGTGGAAGACTTTTATTTTGAAATGCAAGCAGTCACTTTATCCTGATTTGGGTTTTTTGCGAAGTACAAGTTCAGCGGCGGCGCCAGTAGCAACGGCAGCAACTACAGCGGGTCTGTGGGTTCGGTTTGTGGCTGTGGACGGGCCCGGAGATGGCGGAGTACAGTCAGACGGGTATATTAACGGCCCTGCTGCTGTTCACAGTGGTAACTGTGAAGGATATTTATGTGGGCCGCAACAGCGTGACTCAACAGGAGAACACTGGACCCGACATAAACACTCAGAGACAGACTAAACACACGTTCTACACGGGACCTGTCCTCAAGTTCCAGTACTGGTGAGAGACTCCACACACGTTATTGCCATTTTATGTTTTCACACAGTCTGTTTAACTGTCTGTCCAGCTGCTATGCTAACGGCTAATGTAGCGTATGTAAAGAATAATACATATTTTGATGTTTTAAATGGATAAATATATAGTACAATAAATTATAATGAGTAAACATCCATTTGTTTATATTACAAATAGGATGAATTGACAGATTTGGTTGGTGTGTCTTGGTTTGACTGTCAAAAAGAGCCTCAATCCACCCTTTTTAATATATTAATATGGATTATTGTACAACACATTTATGTTTATTTGTAAAATTAGCATGTAAAAAAAAAATTAGCATGTAAATTGCTGTAAAAAAGGTGCGCATCTTGTAATTGTATGTTTTGTAATAAGATTATATTGTAAATCTGCTTAAAGCTAGTATGAGATTACACTGCCCCTTTTAAAGAGCACAATATGTGCAGAGATCCGCATAATTTGACTTTAATTGAATATCTGACACTTGTTTCCTTTAGAATTTATAAATATATATGTGGTTTAATGTTAACTAAGTGCGAGTGCTTTTGAATCATAGGTATGTAGCATTTTCTAAAGTATAAAATTTGTTTACATTCTCCAAGGACCACATTTATAATTGGCCAACTCCCATGTCTTATACCTTTATTGTACCTTTTTTTGGACTATATACATACAGCCGAATGCACCATCTTTCAAAATACAAGGTGCTTGACATCTGCACCAAAAATAATCCTTCATCTGTGTCTGAACCTTTTGTCTTCAAAAACAAGAGTTGAGGTGTGTTTTAATCTCCTCAATAAGTTCTACTCGTTGCAGATGTGTCATTTTTATTTATTTATTTATTTGTTTTAGTAGTAGTTTGTACTAGGGCTGCATGATTTTGGAACTGTTCTGCAATATATATTGTGATAAGTGCACAATTTCACCAGATGGCTTGAATAGCCGCAGTTAGAAAAAAAAAATCTGAATTTTAGATTGGCATAGTTTTGTATGAGCACATCAGTAAAAATATAATAAATACATTACAAGCACAGCTGAATACAGAAGCAAAGTAACATTTAAAAAAAAAAAAAGAAAAATAATATAGGATGGGACTTGGTAATTGTGTTGAAGTTTTTGTTTGACATTTTTATTAAACAACACGCATAAACACACATACACACATTCACACACACAAAAAACTTGCTATGGATAAATGTAGGATCAGTGAATTTGAAAACATGCATATACATGATAATTTCTATAATAACAGTCATTAACTGTGTGTTTGTTTTCAGTATTTCCTGAGGGTACAGTAAGGTGTTCCAGGAGTACTCCCGGTCTATTAGCCAGCTGTACCCGGACATCCGAATCGAGGGAGAGAATTTCCCTCCCAAACCCATCAACAAGTGAGTGTGTTTTCCAGATATTATGGACTCATCATTCATTCTGACAGTGCTTTATTCTTGACTTACACTTGTCATTTGTCTTTCTCTGCAGATATATCGGAAATTTCATCTCTTATTTTAAATTGCTTGCCATCGCTTTGATTGTGACTGGACAGAATCCTTTCCAAATGTTTGGAATGAGCACTCCAAGAATATGGGCCTGGGGGCAGGAGAATAAGGTAATGTTGTTGAAGAAGCGCTTGGACTCTAGCTCTGTTTTATGACAAACAAGAGGCTAAAAATAAATGTTCACCATCACTGTGTCATAGTTAAACAGACGCACATTTTGAGGAATGAGCGGTATTTCAGAGCTATAACCATGTCATTCAGGGCAGGCCTGGTATTGGTGGAATGCTAGTGATGATGTAGCAGCTTTAAATGCCTGAGTTTAAGACATTAAGAAATATTGTTTTAAAGCTGGAAAAAAAAGTTTACGTTCATTAAGGAATAATTATAAATAAAAGTCTTTTGTTTTTGTTTAGAATAACATGTACTGATTAAATCCGCACTGCATAAATAATTCAATTTAATTCTAATTATAGATTAAATTTGTTATCAGTTCATCACGCAATGTTTGTCTTCTGATACAGTAAATGGCCATCTTTTTTTAAAGCATAATCGTTTTATTAAAGTTTGTCGTTCATTGTAAAAACCCTGGAAAAAAGGTTTGTTTGTTTTTTTATTAAGTTGAAGTGGGCCTTTTATTTTCATTTAATATTTTCATAAGTATGCTTCTATGTATATATAAAATCTATTTTGTGAATTTTAGTTGATGCAAACACCAAAATGGGTCGTCACGTCTTTGACCCATATACATGTTTATCTGTCTATTTTCTGCACTGTATTTTTAACCTTAAGTTATTTAAGCTCGGAAGAACGATTTCTCACAATTCTTTGCTCTGTTTTGCAGATTTTCTCCTGCCTCATGGCCTTTTTTATTAGTAATATGCTGGAGACCCATTTCCTCTCAACGGGAGCTTTTGAGATTGCACTGAATGGTAATCTCATTTGGATCACTATTCTCTTTAGGAAATATTATGTCATTTCACAGAAACCTCATTATGCCTTTCTGTTTTAGATATCCCAATTTGGTCCAAGTTGCAATCGGGATATGTACCCAACATTCAGGAGCTGTTCCAGATCTTAGATAACCACCTTAAGATGAATCAGGCCGACAAGATGAACTTTCCCTCACCGTAGTGCTGTTGTTTTTGCCAAGAGACATGTGAGTGGTAAAACCTGTACAATTACATCAGCATGTATGTCACAGCAAGTACAAGCATAGCAGCTTTTAACAAAGACTTTTTTGTTTAAGTCATTTTCAATAGAGGTGTTTCCCTGTAGGCTTTTGGGTTATTTTCAAATCAGTTCTTGGCAAAAAGGCATTTACAGCACAATTTAAAAGCTGAAGTGTTTTTTTTGTTTTTTGTTTTTTATAATTTTTACGTATGTTCTGCATTTATTTGATCAATCACATTTTAGCAGTATTATTATGGATTATCATTAAACATTTCTCATCTTTGTAAATGTTGAAAACATCTGTGCAGCTTAATATGTTTACTGGTACTGTGAGAATACAGTGGTGTTTTTATTCTTTGGTAAATTTATATTGTCAATTTGGTTCAGTTTCTTTAGTCTTTAATGAAGAAAAATAATAAAAAAAATTTAAAAATCATACCGACCCTATGCCTCTGACACATTAAAATCTATAACACATTGATAAAATGGAATCGTATTAATGCTAATTTTATACTGGCAGGTTTTTTCATTCTACTGAAATACAACCTGAATTTTATAACAACAGTTCAGTCAGTTCGATGTTGATTCATTCCCCGGCTTATTCAGTAAAGGACTGATTTAAATTGTTAACTCGTTACTGTGCTCTCTCCCAGTACTGAACAAAAAAACCCAATTTTTTTACCTTATAAGCATAAAAGATGTATTTAATATTGCCCACTTATTGACGAAAATACATCTTAATACTTGCTATAAATAGAGCCTTTGTGAGGGATTCATTTACCTTTGCAAAATCCTCCCCCTCTTCTCTATGTCTTACAAATTTTCAGTATCAGGAAATGTGAATAATATCTGGAAAAATGACATACTGATTTTATACACAAGCAGACAAAAAGGTCTGCAGTGTGCAAAGGGTAACCTAAAATGAAAATAATGTGTACCACATGTCATACGTGTCATTAGTGTCAGTTTTAAAGGGCACCAATTTTAACCCTTTTTCAAGATTTAATATAAATCCTTGTGTTTCCAGAATGTGTCTGTAAAGTTTCAGCTCAAAATACCCATCAGATTATTTATTATACCTTTTTAAATGGGAGCTGTTTTAAGATTGTAGCTGTTTTTGTTGCCTGTGCCTTTAATGCTAATGAGCTGGTTCTCCCCGCCCATCCATGTGCTTGTCACAGCCATAGCCTTCACTTAGACAAACAGCTCAGTGACAGACAAGAATGAAGCAGATCTCCCTTACTGCAGTAAGAACTTTCACAACGGTTATTTGATATATTTGTTGTGGAGTTAATTTCAGGCTTTCTGAAGCAATGAGTCACTCGCGCAAACACACACACACACACACACACACACACACACACACACATATACACGTTAGCTTTGCACGGCAAATGTGACAGGGTACACGTAAATATGCACTGCTGTATGGACATCGTTATGTTAATGTACAAAATAAACCTGGTTTAAGTCCACAAACCGGGATTGAAGCGTCTTTCATAATTGTATTGACACTATGCGGCTGTGGTGAGGAATTGCGTAGCAGTTTTACTGTCTTTATTACAAACATGCACTGTTTTAAAAATGTTTTAAACTTGTAAAACTCATTCTTGATCACATTTGATGAGCACAGCGAGGTGATAAAATCTTTTAATCCCAGTTGCTTTGCGCACGTCCTGTCTTGTTGATATGATTATACACGTTAGTACGGAGAGATGTTAATACGCGGCTGTCAATCAATTTGGTGGGCAGGGAAACGCACTCCTACGTCAAGTTGCGGTCGTCCTCAAAATGGGAGGGATTTGGATCCTATTTTAACGTCAGTAAATAAAAAAAAAGAGACTTATTGTCTTTATATCACCCCAATATGTCTGAGGACACACTATACCTACACCCAGTTCTGTCCAAACAGCTTACAAAAGAGGTTTTTCATCATAGGTGCCCTTTAAAAAAATTGAGATTTATGTATTATATGTAAGCTTAATAAGTAGTTTTGTTGATTTATGGTTTGTTATAAGGCCGATATACAACTATCTGAAAATCTGCAATCTGAGGGTTTTAAACTAATCAAAATACTGAGAACATTTGCCTATAAATTTGTTCAGATTATGTAGCAGTGCACATCACTAATCAAAAATACGTTTTGATATATATTTAAGGTAGGACATTTACAAAATGTCTTTATGGGAAATGATTTTTACTTTTGATTTTTGGCATAGTGTATTCTTGACTATTGCCAAAAAATATACCCCTTCAACATAGTTTTGTGGTCCAGGGTCACATATGAAAAATGAAGTTATAACCTACATGCTCCCACATGATTAGGAAGGTTGAATGATTTTAATATAATCAAAATGTTACATATTGAGTAACTGACACATAGTTCAAAAACACACTAAAAAGCTGACCTCTCAAACGAGACAAAACAATAGTGCATAAAAAACCATGAAGATCAATTAATTGTTGACCTGGCTCTCCAGGTGCAGTCTTTTTCTGAGTCCTCTGATAGTTCACTGGTTAATTTGTCATGTGACATCTCCATAAACTAAAGTTAAGCTGGTTGTGCTGGTCCAAATACAGAAAAGATGAGTTCATCAAGTCCTCGTGTTGGTTCATTGATTCATCAAGAGACAGCACGATTGATTTACAGTTGACAGTATGGCTGTCCAATCAAACATATCCATTTCATTCACGTTTCTATGTTTTGGCAAAGGATGAAAATGTTTATTGCCTTTATGGGTACCTGCTGTCTGCGTTGCAAGTCACATTTTCACCATTTTTCATGTTAATCGGCAATGTTATTCTACTAAGCTTGGTTTGTCGAACAAAATAGCCCCTTCATATTTCCGGGTTTCTCAGGAGTGGAAGTCGTCATAGTTGGGTAAACTTAGAGCGCAGTAAATGAGAGGGTACAACAAATTTTTTTTACAATCCTATTTGCTGAAATTTTAAAAGAAAAACTCCACAATTGTGTTATCAAGACTTTCAGTAAAGGGAAAAAAGTTGTGTGAGACTGATAATGGCAGCCAGAAGAAAGAATAACGTCAAATTTACTGTCCCGCCCATACACGCCACATTTCAAATGCCTCGCACAAGCGCTAATTTGTTTTTTGTAATTTGATGGAAAGATGATATAATATATACATATAAATGTACATGAGTATTTATTTGAAAATCGAAATATTAAAAAACCCTCAAGGATTTAGGATGCTGATGACCGTTAGGATGCTGATGACCGTTTTTTTTTCTTCACCACAACAAAGGATAAGAAAAATGTATGAAGTACTTTGCAATAAGAACAACTGCAGGCTTCTGTTCTCAATGCATGCATTTCATTGCTTTTGTCACACCTTGAGATTGCATTACACTTTGTCAGGTCACAACATAATGCAGAATGTAACAATGTCATAATTTCATCTGCAGGTCTCTGGAGCTGTTTGCCTGGTCAGCGGGACTGTGGACAGTGGCATAATGAAGGCCTGCGCTGCAAACAGCACACTGTTGGCACAGGCCGGATGCTCAGCCACAACACACACTCCTTCCGCTCAGCGACACACACCTCTGGATTGACTGCATCTCTTCAGAGCAACAAACTACACGCATTCATAGTAGGAGAGTCTCGCGCGAGCTAAAGGCACTACGGTTCTTACTAAATGCTAAAGTTGCCCCACATGCAGGTGTTTTTTATTTTATTATAATTTGTTGGTGGGTAGTTTTGTAACAAGTGCTTTCGGCTGAAATCGAATGGAATGTTCCATCTTTCTCAAGGGCAAATGTCACGTTTTCTTAATGTAGGTTTAAGTCTTAAAATGACCTTTAACAGGGTTATTTGTTTGCACTGGTGTAGATTGTACTGTACTCGGGGTATTTGCCTTTTTTTAATTAGTGGGAATGCAAGTTTTTTTGTTTAGTTTTTTTATATTAATGCTTGAATTGTCTGTTTTTCGCAGGTTTTCTAGCTAGATTCATAAGTGCAGCATGTGCTTTCAGAGGGAATTAAGGCCAGATGTTTTCTTCTGCTTAATCTTTAAGTTTGTATGTTAGCACAGCCAGAGGAATCTGTGAATGAGTGCAGATCTTTAAATCGCTGCAGTCGTCTTAATGATGGTGTGATTGAGTGATGCTTATCAGAAGACATGAATGGTAATTCCAGAGACCCCCAGCCCTCTCTATTTTTCCAGCTCTTTCCATGTAGATGTGGCGGTAAGCAATGTACCCTGGTATTTTAGTGTACCTCTCTGTGAATTTGTTACAGTAGTTGGGATTAAGTTGCATTGAGAGAAGAAATTTTACTTGATTCCATAGTGATGTAAAATAAATATTACGATATGTTAAAAAAAAGAAAAAGTTGTTTTTTGTGTTTTGTTTCCACATTTTTCCACAAATTTGTATTATGGCACACTGTAACCAAAATAGTAATTCATTATAGAACATACATATACATTGTTGCATTGGTGTGTAAGAAATTCATTCATTTTCATTTCAGCTTAGTCCCTTTATTAATCTGGGGTCGCCACAGCGGAATGAACCGCCAACTTATCCAGCATATGTTTTACGCAGCGGATGCCCTTCCAGCTGCAACCCATCTCTGGGAAACATCCATACACACCCATTCACACACTACGGACAATTTAGCTTACCCAATACACCTATACCGCATGTCTTTGGACTTGTGGGGGAAACCGGAGCATCCAGAGGAAACCCACGCCAACACGGGGAGAACATGCAAACTCCACACAGAAACGCCAAATGACCCAGCCGAGGCTCAAACCAGCGACCTTCTTGCTGTGAGGCGAACGTGCTACCCACTGCGCCACTGTAAGGCCCTGTGTAAGAAATGTTTTATTATTTTATTCATCCGACTTTATTTAAGGTACAATTGTCACTATTAACAAACCATTATCTGAGACTTAGCTCAATAAAGTACCAGTTTGCTGTATATTAGTTACTATAGTAGTAGTAGGTTTAGGGATTGGGGATGTTATAAGTTCATACATTATAAGTACTAATAAACAGGCAATATCTCAATAATAGGCAGGTAATAAGCCAGTAGTTAATAGTGGGAATTAATGCTTAAATGTTACCTTTTAATACATTTTACCAAATAAATTGACGAGCCACTCTCTGTCACGGTCACCAGCGATCCAGCCTGTGCAGATCACTGAAGAACTACAAATCTGCCACTTAAATGAACTACAAATGCCATCATGTGCTTCACACACCTGGTCCAGATCCCCCTTAATAGCAAACACACACAGCTGAAGCAGTCCAGGTCTAATCAGATGGACTTTAAACACACCACACACGCACGCACGCACGTACATCATTGCTAAGTCTTGTTTCTGTTTCAGAGCATCATGTAAGCGTTTTCCTTGCCTTGTCTAGCTGTGTTTTGACCCTTGCCTTGTTTTACAATTTATATTGATTCTTTGCCACCTGTACTGACCTTTTTGCCTGTTTTGACTACGATCTTGGTTGACCTTTTATGCTCCTGTTTGACCGTTGCCTGCCTGACTACTGTTTTTCATAAACTGCATGTGGATCCTCACCTCTGTTGTTCTGGACCCTTACGTGACACTCTGTAAACAACATTTATTAAAACGTGACATAACCTATTTTACACATAGTCCTGTACACGTATGTTTTAAAGTTTTTACTCTAAAACTCTAAAAAAAAAAAAAAAAAAAAATGTTTTCATATTTTATTACAGTTCCACAGATTCTGCCAGGTTTATTAAGCTAAACCTTAAAGATTATCATCTTCCATATACGACTTTAATCTGAGTGTTAAATTAAATTAAATTAAGTTCAACTTTAGAAGATTGTAAATAAGGGGGAAATAAGAACATTTGAAAAGAAATGTGAATGATCTCTTCCTATGTCGAGTCAAGCATAAGGCTTTAACAATATTTGTTTCTCACCCCGTTTACACTGAGTTTATACCACTTCCATCATGTACGCTTTAGGCAACCACAAGCATTAAGGAAGGTTTACCAATTATCTTTTATGCCCAGTGCTGTCAGAAATTGAAATGAATTTCATTTATTTTTGAGTTTTATTTATTTACTTTTGTACATACATTGCATGTGCATTTGTATGTGGTTGATGTATTGTGAAGCCAGAGACAATTTTCCACAGTTTTTAACTCAACTCATGATTAACATAGTATTAAAACATTCAAAGCACATACTATGACATGACCATCGATTGCTTTAAAATGCATTTTGATTTGGTTTGATATCTTCTTGTGCCAAAGAAACAAAACATGTACTTCATGTACTTTCCAGAAAATGAAATCTGAAACTCTGAGAAACACAGTCCGTGTATTAAATCATGCAGTGAAGACTTGTGTCAATTGTGAATTGGGCTCTTGTCTGTTTTCATCCTACTGTAGGTCACATGACATCAGACGCATATAACGGGGCCATTATCCGAGAAAGAAGAGTACAGTATATGTGACGTGAGTATATTGACACATTTATTCCTACCTAAGGTCTAAAAAAAAAAAAAAAAGTCAAATTCTACATATACATTTCACAATTGCAGAGATGTAATTTCCTACTAATGTGCCTTATGAGATTTTCAAACAATTCCTATTGTCAACCACGTGTAATATACAGTATATAAAGTGCATCCGGAAAGTATTCATAGCGCTTCACTTTTTCCACATTTTTTTTGTTACAGCCTTATTGCAAAATGGATTAAATTCATTTATTTCCTCAAAATTCTACACACAATACCCTTATAATGACAATGTGATAAAAAGATTTTTTTAAATTGTTGTAAATTTATTAAAAATAAAAAACGGAAAAATCACATGTACATAAGTATTCACAGCCTTTGCTGTGAAGCTCTAAATTGAGCTCAGGTACATTCTGTTTCCACTGATCATTCTTGAGATATTTCAGCAGTTTAATTGGAGTTTACCTGTGGTAAATTCAGTTGATGATTTGAAAAGGCATACACCTGTCTATATAAGGTCCCAGGGTTGACAGTGCATGTCAAAGCACAAACCAAGCATGAAGACAAAGGAATTGTCTGTAGACCTCCGAGACAGTATTGTCTCGAGGCACAAGACTGGGGAAGGTTACAGAAAAGTTTCTGCTGCTCTGAAAATTCCAATGAGCACAGTGGCCTCCATCATCCATAAGTGGAAGATGTTTGGAACCACCAGGACTCTTCCTAGAGCTGGCCGGCCATCTAAGCTGAGTGATCGGGGGAGAAGGGCCTTAGTCAGGGAGGTGATCGATAACCCGATAGTAACTCTGTCTGAGCTTTAGCGTTCTTCTGTGGAGAGACAAGAACCTTACAGAAGGACAACCATCTGTGCAGCAATCCACCAATCAGGCCTGTATGGTAGAGTGGCCAGACGGAAGCCACTTCTTAGTAAAGGGCACATAGTAGGCCACCTGGAATTTGCCAAAAGGCATCTGAAGGATTCTCAGACCATAAGAAACAAAATTCTTTGGTCTGATGAAACTAAAATTGAACTCTTTGGAGTGAATGCCAGGCGTTACATTTCATCACCAGGCTAATATCATCCCTACAGTGAAGCATGGTGGTGGCAGCATCATGCTGTGGGGATGTTTTTCAGCAGCAGGAACTGGAAGACTAGTCAGAATAGACGAAAAGATGAATGCAGCAATGTACAGAGACATCCTGCATGAAAACCTGCTTCGGAGTGCTCTTGACCTCAGACTGGGGCGACGGTTCATCTTCCAGCAGAACAATGACCCAAAGCACACCGCCAACAAATCAATGGAGTGGCTTCACAACAACTCTGTGAATGTCCTTGAGTGGCCCAGCCAGAGCCCAGACCTAAATCCTATTGAACATCTCTGGAGAGATCTGAAAATGGCTGTACACCGTCGCTTCCCATCCAACCTGATAGAGCTTAAGAGGTACTGCAGAGAGGAATGGGCAAAAATTTCCAAAGGCAGGTGTGCCAAGCTTTTGGCATCATATTCAAAAAGACTTGAGGCTGTTTGCACCTTTGGCAGCATAAACAAAGTACTGAGCAAAGGCTATGAATACTTGTGTACATGTGTTTTTTATTTTTAATAAATTTGCAACAATTTAATTTTTTTCCCCCATTGTCATTATGGGGTATTGCGTGTTGAATTTTGAGGAAATAAATGAATTGAATCCATTTTGGAATAAGGCTGTAACATAAAAAGATGTGAAAAAAGTAAAGCACTATACTTTCCGGATGGACTGTAGATACCAGGAATTCCCAAATATGAGCCTCATCATATGAAGGCTCCAATTATAACATTTAAAAGGCATTTACAGTGGAACTTTTAATTTAAATAAAATGTCTACTGTAAAGTATTTAGTTACTAGTAAGTTATAGTGTGTTATGCTTTCCCCTGCTAATTATACTTTAATGTTTTCAATAATAATGATAATTCATTCAATAATTTTCTTTTTGGCTTAGTCCCTTTATTAATCTGGGGTCACCACAGCGGACCGCCAATTTATCCAGCATATGTTTTACACAGCGGATGGTCTTCCAGCTGCAACCCATCTCTGGGAAACATCCACACACACTCATTCACACACATACACTACGGACAATTTAGCTTACCCAATTCACCTGTACCACATGTCTTTGGACTTGTGGGGGAAACCGGAGCACCCGGAGGAAACCCATGCAAACACGGGGAGAACATGCAAACTCCACACAGAAATGCCAATGGACCCAACCGAGGCTCGAACTAGCGACCTTCTTGCTGTGAGGCGATCGTGCTACCCACTGCGCCACCGTGCAGCCTACAATAATGATATAATAATAATTATTAGTATTACTTAAAGAGCACTTAAAAATGACCTATAAAAATGTACAATTCAAAATTAAAACTTAAAATATCATTAAATTAATTTTATTCCTGTGGAATGAATGTGTAAATGCATTTTATATTCAACACAAAACCATTGTTTGAACTTCAGATGAATCAGTATTTCAAGAATAATCCAAGAAATCAATATTTGTTGGGATAAACCTGATTTTTAATCACAACAAATGAATGATTTTTATACTCTCGCTAGTTGTCATTTTGTGATAAACTCTAAATTAATCCAATATTTTGATTTGAAATTTTGAAAAAAAAAAGTGGTCTTTATTTTCATACATACAAACCACAGGTGGCGCTGCGACGCGTTGAGAAATACGTTTCTTACTCTACTGTGATTTGTGCAGTACGTTGTGAGGCTGACGGTTGGGGAGTTCTGAGTATGTAACCGGTTATTCTCTAAAACTGACGATAATGTTGATTTTGAATGGTATAATTTAATATATCGTGAATGGGCATACGAACATATGCTAGTTATGTAACCAGACGCGGCAAGCTAAATGTCAAGCTAACAATGAAGAGACACCATTAGCATGTTAGCGAAGTAACGTTCGCAGCTCTCTAAAGAAAAGGTGACAGTTTTACGAATTACAAAATAACGCAAATGTTAGTCATGCTTATAAAATGTAACAAGTTTAATGGTGAGACATCAGATGTGTATTCTGTCTGGAGACATTGACCTCCCCATTTGTTTACATTTGAAATTTGACACAATGTTTATTGTCATGTGAGAATATAACAAAGCTACTCGTTATTGAAATTAACTTTTTGAATTGTTAGTATGAAACAAAACGGTGATTATCGACTGAAACATTAATTTGGAGTTTGTGTAAATACAGCGTCTAAACAATTTGTGTCTTGTGTAATGTGACTACTTTGTGTTTTAACAGTTTAACTATCAGTATCGAGGAATCATCCTTTGGCTAGACGCATTTTGGAGTGATCAACACTAGTCATCATGAGTACTACTGTTGTGAGTATAATTTACCATGTGACAGCTCACGTGATTAGTATTGATTACGTTTAAACTATTGCAGCTTGCTATATGGCATTCTCTCTGCTGCCAAGCAAGTGATATTGTAAGCATTCGTGTTTCTGGTTTTTAGACCCAGAGAAAAAGACGAACATCTTCCACTACATGTTCACGTCGTGGTAACAGCAAGAGGAACCGGGCCCAGGTGTCTCAGACAGTGATGGAGACCATTGATGTGCTGGAAAACGACAGAACTAACAGTGAGTTTGGTATAAATGATATGTTTGAATCATATTTTGCAGGAGGGTTTGAATTTATTTGATTTTTTTAGCTGGATTTTTCAACAAAACAGATAAAAAAAAAATCTGTCAAAACTTTGACTGAAGATTACCAAAACAAACATTTTTAATTTTAACTTGCACAGACTAATTATTCACTTTAAGGATAACAATGTGAGCTAGCAAAATAAACATAAATATTTATTTTACGTGGCCTTTAAAGGCTATGATAAAATCACATGACATTCTAACGTTACAATCTAAAAATGCATGCAGCAAAGCTAGTTTGTTGAAGTTTAGCAGACATTTGCATGCAGGAGGCAAAAGTACCATGATAGCAAAAAGGAAATATTTAGAAATAGGTGAAACAGGGAATTTACCTATGAAATGAAAGTTATATACCGGGGAAAATACCACAACACTGATGCGTTAAATGGTGTCAGCAGCAAATGTATCTGTCAGAGCATCTGATGTTGTAAACTGCTTCATATGTCTTAACTATATTATTTTAATAATATACAACATATGCCTAATGTGTAGAACAAATAGGATTATGTTTTCTAATTGGTGTGTCAACGGTCAGTGGTGTTTTTGAGGAAAATGTAAGAGAATCTTTCACATGAGGGGGAACTCCAGCCAGTCAAATCTAAAATAAAAAGTAGTCTTCTTTACAAAGGATACAGCTGGATGTCAGAAAAATATGTCATGATGAAAACTGCTGACAGGATGAACCACATCTGTATGCTAAATACTGCATGTTTAATTAATTTTAAAAGGAAAACTACTGGATTTCTTCAGTGAAATCTAACTATAATTCTTTGAAAGACAGTTCACAGGCAGTTCACCCAAAAAAGATTAACTCGCTATTTCCTCTTCCTCAAGTGTTTCCAAACTATTGTTTCTTCATTTTGTTAAACATAAAATAAGATATTTAGAAAAAAGCTGAAGCCTGTAACCATTGACTTCCACCGAAGAAAAAAACAAATACAATGAAAGTCAATGGTTACGACTTTTCAGTTTTTTTCTAAATATCTTTGTGTTTAACAGAATAAAGAAACTCAAACAGCTTTGAAACAAGTAAAGGGAGAGTAAATGATTACAGCATTTTCATTTTTTTGAGTATCACTTTAACAACAGTCCTATATTACAAAACATATATTGTTATTGTCATGTTGCAGTATTTTCTTCAGCAAGACCTCTGACACTACAGTGGTTAAGCACAATATACTGTGTCATTGAACAGGAGACCTTTATTTTTCTGACAGTGTGTTTCTCTTTCTTGTCACTGTCTTATCAAAGGTGAAGATGTTGTAGATTTAACATGTGAAGGGTCTGAACCTGCAGTTGTTGACCTCACCAATAATGATTCTATTGTGGTGAGTCTTTTTAATGCTTGTACTGGACATTTTGTACTGTAGTAAAGAACTAACTGAAATGTGGTGTTGGTATTTTTAAAGTGACTTTTAATACTCTTCCTTTTTTCTGTCTCTCCATTCTCTCAACGTCTCACCGGATAAAGGTTGTAGAAGATGGTAATATATCTTTTTATTTTTATTGAATCAAGCATAAGTTATTAATCACTGTGTGTAAATCCATCTTCTAAATAATTGGATGTAAAATTTCTTTCAAATGCATGGCTGTGTTTTAAATATGATACTGTGCTACTTTTTAGGCCTCTGTGTAAGCCTCTTCCACAGGGCCCATTGAGTTATTAATAGTTCTGTATCATGTCATTAAATTTGGTGTTATTCTTACACATTGTAGAAGTTGTCATCATCACTGTTTTGTGTTTGTGTTTCAGGTGTGCAGAGGAGAGTTGGACAGTGCACAGAGAGTTATGTACTGAGCAGTGATGAAGAGGAAGAGTCCAGTCTCAGACTCAGTCCAGGCTTACTGTCCTCTCTACATGACAGCTCACGGGCCAGGTACATATACTCTTCATTCATCACTCGGGTTAGATCAGTCTATAATATGAGGCCTGTTGCGCAAAGCTGGCTTGGGTTTTTACTGTGGTAAGTTTGTGTTTAGCTTGAGCAAACTCTTGAGTTTTTGGGCTCAAGATGGTGGGTCGGTGTTGTCGCCACGGTAACTTCAGCTACACTGCTAACCTTTATGGACCCTGTTCACATTTTCTGGTTTCTCAGTAGCAGAAATCGTCATAGTTTTTTGCTGAAATAATAAAAGAAAAACTCCACGATGGTGTTATCAAGACTAAAAGGAAAAACAAGTGTGAGACAGATAACGACAGCCAGAAGAGAGAACATCAAATTTTATTAAATAAAATGCAGCAAAACACCTCGCACAGCAGTAATTTGATGCAAGGATGATATAATACATATGTGAATACTTTTTTTTTTTTTTGTACAAGTTTTATTATTTATTTTCTTTGAAAATCAATTTTAAAAGGGTTCAAGGATTAAAGATTATAATGACTGCTAAACGTGTTATAAGTCTTGTGAAAAGGGTCCATTCTGGGAGATCACAAACCCAAACTGTACCAATCAGCTGTGAGTCAAGTAAAAATATTTTTAAATTGTCAGTTGACATTAATAATGACTTTAATCAGAAACGTGCTTTTAAACATTCACATATAAATTTGCTTTAAAATAGAGATGCACCGATTGCAATTTTCTTGGCCAATTCCCAATTATTATTATTTATAATCAAGAAATCAACATTTGTTGGAATAAACCTAATTTGTAATCACAACAAATGAAAGTTTATATTCTCACTAATTGTCATTTTCTGATAACTCTAAATGGCAATATTTTTATAAACTATTAATAATATACTATTATTATGGGGGGTTTTGTTTTTTTTGGTAGGCATAACCTGCCAATTCCAATTTTCTTCATTAAGAGTTGAATTTATAAAAATTAAAAAATAAATAAAAGTAATTTTCCGTTCTATAGCTTTACCTCATTTAAAAGATTGTCAGAAAGTACTGTTTATTGTTAGGCCTACTCCGAGCCTGAATTGTGTATTTAGGCAGAGGTAATTTGAATTTATGATTGTTTGTTGTGCCAAAGGTTATTGTGCTGGGCGTGGCTGCAAATCATGAGCATTGTTGCCACATTCACAGGCTATGGAAAAAGTTCAGCGCTGATAATGTTATATGTGTCTGTGTGTTGTCTGACCACAAGGCGTGCTGCTGCTAGCAGAACTTTTTCAGTCTGTTACCTGTCAGGCCGGTCAGACTCTAGTCCCTAGCCAGTTGCATCTCTACTTTAAAATGATTGTATTTTAAGCTGTTGGTGAAATCTACATTATTAAAATCAGTTGACTTATTTACATTTATAAATCTTTTATTTAAGATGCCTTCTCAAATGCTCCCTGCAATAGAAGTGTTTATTTATCTACCTGGCAAATACGTTTTAATTAAATTTCTGATAATGATATATTTTAGTCTTCAACAGAGGAGTCTATTGTAAAACCACTGGTCTATGCTAAAAATGAGTTTTAAATACACACACTGCAAAATCTACATTAAATCTGTGTTTTGAGTTTGTTGTGTGGTGTTCTGTGCTTTACAGATCTACGCCTGGTGCTGTTAGCTGTCCTGTTTGTATGGATGCTTATTCAGAGGTAAGTCAGTGAATGTGGAGATAAAGCTACTGATCATATATGCAGTTTATATGGTTATTCACCCCAAACATAAAATTGGCCTTATTTATTTTCCCTTATGTCATTCTGAATACAGAAGTCTTCAATAAATCCCCCAATCATAAAAGAAACCTGAGAGATTTATCACTCTGCTTATAGTTTAACCAAAGTGTTTGTATTAAAAGTTCATCATCAAGGCATTGAAAGTGTTTAAATCAGCCTTTTGAAGGAAGAGCTGCTTTGTATGATTTAAAAAATAACTTCATTTGTATTTCAGTGATCAAAGCAAGTCTTATAGATTTGTAAATACGAAAACTTGATTTGATGCCAGTTACCATTTTGAGGTGTACTACCTCTTTAAAACACTTCTGAAGGTGTTCACACTTGGCAGATTTGCTTTGATTTAAAATGTAGCATCACTGTACCTTTCAACATGTCTAAAATGCATCACGTTTCTCTAAACCCCTTTACTAAGAGAGCTTACTCTGTTCTTGGTCAGAAGGCCAAGTATGTTGTGATTGTCTGTCACTTACCTCGTGTATTGGAAGCAGAATGCCTATTTTTATTTGTGTACACATACAAACAGTAATGATGCATAAATGTGATGCATCTCAGGGCTTTTTTTTAACAGGGTTCCCACATGTCATGGAATTTTAAAAAGTTTATTCCATAAATTGAAACTTGTGGTAATTTGTAATTTTTATGTTTTTGTCCAAGTCATGAAATATCATGGAGTTTTTGAACATTTTTCATTTTTTACGTTCTTATATCAAATGAACTATTTTTATATTATGCATGAAGCTGACAGAAGCTTCATCTTGTCAAATTCTGCAGCCAGTGTTTATTCATGAATTTAAACTTACATTTTTGTAAATCAATTATTTAATGGTGTATTAAAGTCAAAGGCTAATTGACTGACAATGGGTCTAATTCACTAAACATGCAGATGCACACATTTTTGTTTGTGAAATGTGCGTGTACGTTTTAAAGAATCAGAAGTCATCTTTTAAACTTTCGAACGAAAACGTATTATAAATTAAAATCAATTCATCAAATGTGGTTTCCATCTCCCATTATTTGCATTAACACGTTTCCGTTAAAGTCCCGAACCACCTCATGCGAGGGATTTAAAAAACAAAATCCCTTAATTCCCCTTTTTATTTATTTTTTTATTTTTTTGTCGATACTGTCACTTGTTTTACATGCATTACTTTAAAGATCAGAGCCATCATGTAAAAACATTAATTCTAACAAGAATTATTTACATTATGGTATGTGCTTAAGTTGATACTATATACTTTTTTCGAAAAATGTAATTGTTTTTCTCCTTTTTCTTGTTATTTGCCGTAAAAATCATTAAAAAAGGAATTATTTACATTATTTACCCAATAAATTGTATTTTATTAATATCACTGTAATAACCCTCACTGTAACTTAAAAATATGAATTATTGTTGTACAGTGTCACAAATTATGCTATTGATGTGAGAATCCTCAGCTGTATCCCATCTAAACTTTACAGTGTGTACCCACATACAATGATTACAATTCTAAAAGATGTGATGCAGCCACAAACACACAAAAAAAAGGTTAAAAGATAATTTTTTGAGTTTGCAGTGATTTTAAAAAGAGTTAATAATCCATTTAAATTTTAGACCATGTTTCTCTAATCTTTTTTTCAACTGTATTTTCAGATCATCGACAGTGGTCGGCTTATGGTCTCCACGAAGTGTGGTCACCTGTTCTGCAGTCAGTGCATCCGTGACTCTCTCAGCAGAGCTCACAGCTGCCCTACATGTAGAAAGAAACTCACACACAAACAGTATCACCCTATATATATCTAATGATGACAAGACCAGCAGCTCACTGAATGCTTCTCAAAAGTTCTGCGCTATGAAACAACTTCATTTTCTCGCTGGCTGTTTCATGGTTTACACACAAACGCACATAATAAAATGACTTGTTAGAAATGAAAGGGCACTTGATACAGAATGAATTACTCTCAAATTGTGAATACACTGTTATAAATGATTGGGAATATATATACTGACATGGAGTATTCTGGGTTTGAAGTTTTGGCTGCTGTATTGTTTTCTTTTTTCTCAATTGCCCAGTTTGAAGTATTGAATGAAATGGTTTAGGTTAGGGTTCAGTTGTATTGAAAAATGAATTACCAACCATTGTAATAAATCTATAAAAATTTTAGTTTGTCAAGAACAAAATCGCTTACTGCTGTGAAGGTGTATATTCTTGATTAGTGTAATGGCAAGCTTTTTAGTGATAGATTGGGGCGCTTAATTTAATTTAATTTTTTTGTATGTTCATAGCACCAGCTTTGTTAGCTTAAAATTCATTCGTTTACTTGTCCTTCACTGTGAAATGGATTTTCAGCTTCAACAAGGGCAATTTTACATTCAAATGAATTTTTGAAGAAGCAAGGGATGCTGTTCTCGGGTTGTCTCATTTGTGTAAATGTGTCGTTCTGATTGCGCTTTCATCTCGGAAGCTCTTAAAACTGATCAATCGCTCTGAAGGTAAATGATTCTTCACTTGTTGGTTAAGGGGGACAAGCTGAGAAGGTTTGTTTGTCAACTGTACATGTTAATATTTGTATATAATTTGTTGTATAAAGGACCTGTAAGTTAAGAGGAGTTAGTCATGCAAAGAACATACCGTTTATTTCAATAAACATCTTATCACTGATGGCTTGCTTTATTTTATGTGATTAAATTTTTTTTAAAGCTTCATAATTTGTGCTGGTTTTATTGAAAGTTTTTTTTTCCTCAATTTTGTTGCAAGATTTTTATTTATATATATATATATATATATATATATATATATATTATTCAAATATATTATTCAAATATTTTCCAAGTAATATTTAAGGGAGCAAGAAAATTCTCTTTAATTTCCTATAATGTTTTCTCTTTTGGGGATGTTATTTCTTTTAGTTGGGCTGGAATAAAAGCAGCATTTATTTATTTTTTTAACAATTTTAGTGTCAATATTATTAACCTCCTTTAGAAATACTTTTTTTTTTTTTGATTGTCTACAGAACAAACCACTGTCATTCAATATTTTAATTATTGCCTAGTTAACCTGGTTAGGTCTTTAAATTGCACTTTAAGCTAAATCCTAGTATCTCCTAGAAAAATATGCAGTCACCATGGCAAAGACAAAAGAAATCAGTTATTAGAAAATAGTCAACTTTGTCTTTACGTAAAAAATCTAGCGTTAAAAAAACGTTTTCACATTTTGTCAAGAATATCCCTGCTTTCTTGAAGTCCTTTTTTCCTTTTTGCCAATTTTACTGTCCAACACAAGATGGCAGCAGGTGAACACATGTTAGGTAAATGTTATTATTAACATGATTATTGCCGTCTGGTTTCCAAGGTTGATTCTCCGCCAGTGGAGGGCAGTGAGGAGCTCTGGAGGAGTTGTGTTTGTACTGGGCATGTAGCTTTTTTCTTCTTTTTTTGCAGATAGTTTTGTCTTATATGCAATAACATAAGTGTTTACGTGTGTGCGTGTTTGTAATGCAAAATTCTGTACAATATTTAAATATAAACGTGCGTGTTATGTGGGCTTATCGTTCGCATGAGTAAAAAAAAAACTTTTAAAGAAGTTATTATTTAAAAAATCATACTTTAAAATAACACTTGCAAACATGATCTAGACAAAGCCCGCATTTTCATATGTTATGTTATACCAGCTGTCTTTTTCGCCATTTACCGAAGTCTTAAGACACTGTTATTGTTTGTATATTATTATTATTTTTTTTGCATAAAAAAAACTAATGTACATTTTTCTACTCGTTATGGCAGTGTTGTCGGTTTGTTATAGTAAACAGACGATTTACAGTTACAATTATGATTTTATTTATTGATTGTAAAATATTTTATTAAAAATATTTAATAATGATAATTGGAATTATGAACGCATTTTTGTTTCTTTACAATCCATTATTGTTATTATTTATTGTGAAAGAGTTAAACCGAGAGTGAACAAGCTCGTTGTGATTGGTCAAAAGTTGGCCGTGGGGCTGGACCGTCTCATACTCCACTCAGAGTGTGTGCGTGCGCGTGTATGTGTGTGTGTGTGGACGGCGAAACATTTGGTTAACGGTATTTCAAACACCGTTTTGATTCATATTTAGTTGCTGTTCGTAATTTTGCCAGTCGTGTTATTTGTTATCTGAAGAATATATGGACATAAATTCGCCATGAATTGAAGTGCGTGCGCAACAGGGCGCGCGGCGGCTGCCTGTCATCTACAGAAGTTTACGGCAATCAGCGCGTGTATTAAAAAGTGTCGCGCGAAAATACATGACGTCAGAGCGTCCAGGAATACAGTCGCGCGTGATAATTAAACAGATTGAAAGAGCTGGACCCAGTGTTGTGTGCGTGTGGATTTCTGGTGTAGCCTCAAGTCTACATGAATTGTCTGAAGTTTTTTTTAAGAGGATGTAACCTTAAGCATGATATTGTATCTACTAGCCGCGAGGAACAGATTTCGGAACATACTTTCAATTGTTGGTAAGTCTTGCAAGTTTGATGTAACTTTTACCTATTTGCAGCCGCTTTTTTATGTTCAGAGTTATTGCATGAATAATCTCCAGGTTCTAGTTGTGCTGTGTGGTGATTTAGTGGAGACAAGTTTTGTTGGAATTGTGATTCAGTACTAACTGTTATGCATGTTTAGAAATTTGCCACAAAACTTTATAAAGCCTTTGGCATTGCCCTATAATTCAGTCACCAACACATTTTTTTTCATATCTCATAGATTGAAGAACCAGAGAGCTTTAATAGGGACATCATGGAAATCCTTTGGATAGTTTTCTTCATTTTTGACATGATTTTCATCACAGACAGTGCTAGGGGTGAGTACAGTAATTGTGTTCCTCTTGTGAAATTGTTGAAAATCAATTTAAAGAAAGCTTCAATGAGTTCTATGCTAATAATAACAACCAATTTATTAGTCATTTTATCACTATACGGTGATGTTATGAAAATAAATGTTCCACATGCATGTAATTTGTGATTAAGATTTGTATTAAAATGTGTGACTATAAGTTAAGCGTATTAAGCATCAATCTTGTCGGGTATCAAAGTCCTTATTAGTATTTTATGTGCTTTAAAAAAGACATCCAAAATATTTGTTTCTTACTCAAAGATCGCAAGAATAATTGATCAGTTTGTGGAAGATGTGTTTAATGTGACTTTGTTTTTTTATTTAATGTTTAACCACATCATATTTAGTTTGGTGTGAAAAGTATTCATGTTCATGAACCATACGGTATGCAAATGCTTGTGTTGGACTCATTAATAAGATGTGTTATTCAACTAAGAGGCTACACTTAATTGAAAATGGTTCAGCCTGAAAACATTTAGCAGAGTTCAAATGAAATCATTCTAGACTTCGAAGGAATCCTTTAACAAGTATTTTGCGCTCAGGAGGACCAGATTGAGAACTTGAGAAACTTTCAGGTTGTGTCGCTGGCATTCTTTGCTGAATGCAGTCCTCTTGCATGAGCCATTCTCCAGTCGTCCTTTTTAGACTGAAACGAACCATCATTTCCATTCTGAATGGGGGCCGGGGCCGCTGATGGGCAGATAGTACAGCTCACTGACTCCACTCCATCAGGGCTGCATGTGAAGCGTGATGGAGTCTCCCTTTTGCGTTAGTGTACACCTCAGACTCAACAGCCTGTCATCGGAGCTGGAGAGAGAGGGAGAGAAAGAGAAAAAGAGGCCAAGCGACGTCTGTGCAGATTGCATCTGTGAGGGGCCCTGAACAATGTGGCATTCACGGTCACATAGCTCTGGCCTTCATGGAGACGCTTAGGCAAAAGTAAACAGAAATGCAGAAAGCAATGCGATTAGATTAGCCAATTATGTTTGTTTGCTCTGCAATACCTAAGGTGTGCCCCCCAAGCCAGAGCCATTTGTGTTTTTAAGGAAGTGCAGACAATTTGCCGCCTCGGTCGTATCTGAGACGTGATGCTGCGGGTGCGTTTGATATCGTGCGCTTGTGGAGTACATGAATAACGGAACCAAATCAGCTCTGTCTGTTGAAGATTGCTCCGATGATTGTTGCATTACCTTGTAAAGTCTGCCTCATTTCAGCATTTTAAAAGGAGTGATTTGAGATGCAGTGAACTGGCCAATTGCATGCTTGGGCTAAAATAAGGAAAGAAAAAGCAGCTCTTTAAAAATGTCAAGATTTGGCAAATTGATATGACACTGCAGAAAGATGCCTATGAAGTGTTTTAATTACGCTACTTTATGCTACTTTTTCTGGGACTTTTAAAAAATATATATCAACAAATGCTTTTATTACTTTGACATAATTTAATAAGTTAATCAACTACTTTTTTTTAGTTATACAAAGTTTAACGTAATATTTTTAGTTCGTTTGACTGATTTAAGTTGAGATGACTAGAAAAGTTCTAAAATTTAAGGCATGAAGATATTTTTTTTTTACATTGTATGTGTAATTGATCCTCAATGGTTAATTTACTTATTAACGTAACTAAATTGTCATCATTTATTAACCTTATTCACTTTTTCTCCTTTTTCTTTCCTAATTGTTTTCTCCCTTTCAGTTTTCTTTCCCTAATCTTTGCTCTATCTAACTATTATATATTTTTTCTCCTCTGTAATTGTTTCTTTTATTTGGTTTAATATTAATGTAATATTAATTGTCTTCAACTCACTATCATTTACTCCCATATTATTTTCTGATTTCATATAAAGTTATTCATATAACATTTCATATAAAATTTCCATCCTTTCAAAACTCAACATCTATAAATGATGTATGTAAAGAATGGCAAATTAAGTATGGTATAAGTATAAAATAAGAGTATGGTAAATTAAATCTTAAATATACTGGTTTTAGTTAATCATACACTGTAAATTGGTAATTTGTCTGTTCAGAAGACTTGACAGGATTGGACTTTTAGTAAAAGGACAAACATTCTCAGGTGTCTTAAAAAAAATCTTCATTTATGTTTCAAAGATAAATGCAAATGTTTAGAATGACACAAAAGGAGTAAATGATGACATAATTTAAAAATGATCCTTTGAAAATCAACTTTTTTTATATTAACTGCATTACAATGCATGTCTTACATTGCATTCACACAAAGTCCATTTTACATTTACTGTAGTAAACCAGGATTTAATTTTTTCCCATCCAGAATTGTTTGTTGCTAAAAACCAAAACAAACTCAAAAGGTTCAAAGTGAGGAATCGTTCTTATCAGCCAAGAAAGGAAGACGTTTTATTGTCAAAAACAAGTTATATAATTCAGATAAAAAAGGAAGACAAACTTGTTTTGTTTTCTCCTCCAGATACAGATTCTGCACTGATGTTTGCACTGTATATATAGTCAGTTTTGTCTTAAGAATTTCTTTAGTAATTTGTGCTTTTGTTTGCCTCAACATAATGAAAGGCAATTGAGAATGATAGTAAGCGCAGGACTTTTGGAGTAAGGTTCCTCTGTCCTTGACGTGAAAGGAGTGCTTCATGCCAAATGACAAATATTTTCCGTTGTTAACGGAAGTGTATTTTGCGCAGCGCTGCCAGAGAAACATTGCCATTGTGAGGCCTTTTGCGCTGTTTATGGGTCCAGGCATTTTGTAGTAGAGGAATTATCATCCGATTCCATCCACATGGCTGCCCATTCCAGCAGGCGATTTGTAATGTTTGTAAATGCAACGCGCATCCAATCCTATCTGAATCACCCATTCGCCAGCCATGCCAGAAGCGGGCTTTAACAATCCCATGAGGAATTTCAACAATTTGTCCACAGGAAAAACCTTAAAATGTGCAGTTTATATGATGCAATGGCCTGGTAGTTTGAATGGCCATCATTGTGTGCAAGACACTGAGAGACTGTAATTAAGACCCTCAAGCCTTGTTAGTTACAGCTTCCCATTTTTATTTATTTTTTTGTTTCCTCAGATGATATCGACATAAATTACATCCCCTGACAGGGATAACTTCAGCATTGGCTCATTAGAAAACAAAAATACATTTGTGTGTGCTTTTGTATCAACAATGGTGAAACAGATTTTCATGTTTTTGCATCAGGATTTGGCTTGAGTTGTGGTATTTCGAAGGAATAGAGTTTTCTCCCTGTGAAAACAAAATGAATGCTTTTCGTCTTTTATTAATACACAGAATGCTATATTTTAAAGTCATATACAGTAGATGAGGGAATTCCATAGACAGATTTGGCAGAGAGTCCGATGTATATTAATTAATCTGTTACAAAAAATCAAGTCAATTCAGAGTCAATTCAAGTAATGATGTTTTGTTCACTCTCTACTTCTTCTTCTTCTTCAAAAAAAAATTAAATATTGTGTTCATCTAATTTACTGCTTGGAGGGGAAGGAGAGTTCACTTATCGAAGAGGTGTGCAGGATTATCCCAAAATTAAACATTTTTCTGAAAATCAGTGGCATTTTGATACCTTGATACTGCAGCCACAAAATATACATTTACGTGAACAAATAAATCCTGAACAGAGACTGGTAGTCAAAGGTATGAACACACACACACACACACACACACACACACACACACACACACACACACACACGCACTGTAGGCACTGAAACCAGCTTAGCCTACAGCAGTGGTTCTCAACCATCTTTCTTTATATTGTTAATTTTGTTTGTCATTAAGTGCTCTCAATGACAGCATTCTGGATTTGGACTTTTCTCTGGTACGGTAGCTCTGAATTGTCAATACATATCTCAATATGACTCCATGTGTAAGGAACTTTAGACTGTGGCTGTCATACTCTTTAAAACGGGGCTTTACTGAGATTCAAATACACGAGTTGAAAGTCAAAAAAATGATGTTTAATCAGATGCCAGATCTGTTCATTTTGGTTAAATGTATGTCTATTTAATTCTTACATATTACTATATTGGAATTACAAAAGAGTTCGGAGTTTGCAGTATTTCTGCCTTCTATAGCCATAACGGTCAAATTGACCATTACTTTTTCTGTGCCTTTGAATGTGATTGCATCTGTTGCCTAGCAACTTTCTGCAAACACAAATGTAACTTTCTGATAGCAAAAACACAACTTCAGTTTCGACATGTCTTTCAAACTTAAAAAACAACAACAACAACAACATTTTTAATGCTGTAAAAAAATGTTGCTCTACTGTTGCTCACTTCTAAAAAGTGAATTACTAACCTTTAGGGGCATTCTTATAGGCTATATTACAAAAAAATGGTTATATTTTTAGCATAATGACTTCATTAAATATGATGATAGACTTAATTCTAAAGAGCTTAATTCTAAAATCTCAGCAGACGCTTCGAATGTAAAATATGACATTCCAAAATCTTTTAATTTGGTACAGTCTTTAAAAGTCAGAATGGCCGCTATGGCCTTTTTAGTTTTTTTAGAATATTGTTCCAGTGTTAAAAGTGCAGTAGCGGTTGTACTTGCAAATGTTTGAATCACCAGCTAAATATCTTGTTTAATGTTCTGATGATGAAAAAAAGTCACCTAAATCTTGAATGTCCTGAGTGTAGGTAAATTGACAGGAAGTTTTCATGTTTGTTGGTGAACTATCCCTTTAAGGGACGGTTGAAAAGCGTTCTGGGAACATATGGCAGGGCTGAGCTCTGAAGATGGTCTGAAGTGTTTGTAGGCATGTGCTGATTTGTTTACACTGATGTAGACCACCCTTGTAGCACATGTCGATACTCACTGAGATGTGTGGATCCTAAATCTCAATGGAGCAAACAGTCAGATGGTCTGCTTGCAAAGTAAACAGCGTTATGAGCTCCAGTCTGATGGACATTAAATCTACATTTCTGAAAGAAAAAGTAAGAAGAGCCTAAGAGTGATTTTTCTCACCCCTTTGCTTCCCCTTCACTTTTTTTTCTTCTCGTTTTTTTTCCACCAGTAAGACTCCAGGAAGTTAATTTACTGTGTTTAACAAACTAGGTGTTCCAATTCGTGGCTCTGTTTCCCCCTCTTTTCTCAAAAGAGTCTGAGTTGATTATTATCAGTTTTCATTTATCCTCCAACTTCCCCTGCATGGGTTTTGTGGTCTAAACCTTGGAAACACAGTAACTAGTACCAATTAGATGGTTGGACGCATGGTTTACTGCGAGCAGAAGTGGAGTATGAGTAAAGTAGGTTGTAAATCTCATTTCCATTGAGGAAGACTCAAGGAACATTTAAGTAGACCCAATAAAGTAGTTATTGTGAAGTCAAATGGTGTTTACATAGTGGCCATTTTTGTGTCACCTACTCCAATTTGCAATAGACTGTGAGGGACATTCTTCTGTAATGAGGCGGAAAAATGATTGGGGAACATAAATGGTCTCATTTGCTTTACCAAGACACAACTCTTTACCAATTCCTTCATATACATTTGAAATCGATGTTGGTCTTGCACAACTCTTTATTTATTTATTTATTTATTTATTTATTTATTTATTTATTTATTTATTTAT
>CAIGQW010000952.1:1037975-1068577 GCA_903798125.1 Danio choprae
TGTGTGTGTGTGTGTGTGTGTGTGTGTGTGTGTGTGTGAGGCAGGAGGAGGGCAGAAATATCAGTCTGTCAATGGAGAGACAAGACACTGATAGTGGAAGCTGGGTCTTGATTTGGGTCTTCAGTTTTTTTTGTCTTTTTTTGTTGTTGTTGTTGTTGTTGTTGTTGTTTTATTATTAGTCATAGTGGCATTTGTACATGTCATCATATGTTGTTAGATTATTTTAAGATTAGAATTGTGTATATGTATTTAAAAACTATATATACAGTAGTCAACATTTGAAGTGGAATTAAAACATTTCATCAAGTTTTCCTAAAACTATAGAACACTCATTCTTGTCTTGAAAATTTTGAAGAATTTTTTTAACCCACATCAAATGTTGACGTGTATGTGTATGCATAAATGTGTATATAAATACATACTCTTTTTTTTTTTTTTCTGTAATGAGATCATAATGTTTTTGAACTAAAACATTTAGCATTTATTTAATCAAAACTACAGTATAAGCAGTAATATTGTGAACTATCAACATGATAATCTGTTTTCTATTTGAAAATATATTAAAATGTAATACATTCCTGTCACGTGAAAGTAGAATTTGTTTAGTTTAGTTATGTTAATCTTTTATTTAATTTTGCAGCACTAACATTTATCATTAATAAAAAATTAAAACTTTTTATAATTTAGTTTTTCATATAGTTTTTGGCATCCTTACTGCATTAAGCATTCATATCTTTCAAAACAAAAAATACTTTAAATATTTGGCGTTTCTTAAAATGGTATTTGTTGATGTGTACTTATTTAAACTTTGGATTTAAGAGATCTTTTTATCACATATTTTCCAACTATGCTTCACCCAAAGGATGTTTCCACAACATGTGTTAGGTCTTGCTTAATAAATCGTCCTCGACCTGCGTCTGTTCATGTGGTGCAAACATGGGGCTCTAGTTAACGAATACGGAGGTTTGATTAGAGACAAGCGATTACAGGCGCTGAGCAGCTCTCTGAAGTGAGGGTTCGTGCCCTGAGATCAGATAAGACATTGAAGTGTGATGGGACAGGCTCGTCTCGGCCTCTATCAGGCAGCTGGAGGACGCCACTGTTAAATATTAGCCATAGAGATACTGGCCACCCGTTCCTGCAACACACACTAGTAATAGATTCCCTAGAAATACGGATTTGATATCAATTTGGCCTTGTGCTGCAGCCACAAGCCTAAAACAAACATTTTGCCACACCTGCCAGTGTTGCTTGACTTAGGAAAATGTATTGGCACACAATGTTTTTATCACTGTATTATTTTATGCAGAAAAACAAGAACAACAGATTGAGAAAACGTGTACAGTAGGTGCATAAATAATAATGATAATAAAAGCAGAATTAATATTCTGATATTAATATAAATATTAAATGTATATATTTATTTATTGTTCTTGCAAATAGTCATAGAGCGGGTTTTACAGTGTGATCGTTTCAGTTAAATAGAAAGAAAACAAACAAATATAATCATGAGATTTTACTTTAAAATTTCAGCTTGGTAGAGATATAATTGATAAAAATTAAAAAGTAAAAGTTTTTTTTTTAAAGGTTGTAATTATGTAGGGATCACACTGATTTAAAGATGAGCTTTTCTCAATAACTCAATTTATGCGCTCATAATAATCTTTTTTTTTTTAATTCTGAAAACAAAACACTGTAATAAATTTTTAAGGTTTGTATTTAATTCCTTCTGGCCTACAAATTAGATTTTGCCAGTAACTTCCTTCATACGTATACACTTTGTACAGAAAAAAGCAAATAAGTTAAATTGTTAGTGGGCTCCAGTCTGAAATATGTCAGATTAGTTGCATGAATTTACGTATTTATTTATTTGACTTTTTAATTTAATAATTGTAAACTTTAGATGCAAAAACCTCTAAGTGCCGTCTGAAATGTTCATCTAAAATTAGAATTTTTCTCAGACTGTTGGTATAGTTTCAGTAATTTTACTCTCTATGGCAAAGAATAGGTTATTAGAGATTCAGTAACTGAACATAAACAAAGGAGGCTGAGAAAAAAGCAAATTTAAAGGAAAATTTCAGGTGGCACATCTGAATTCTTCAGTTGCTCTATGTAACATTTTTAGGCATTGTTATGATTAATAATAACTTTTTTTGGTTCTCGGCAAGTGTTCAGTTAAGACCCTGCACAACATGTTTCCTTCTTTTCAGCACACACATTTTTTTTCCATGGCTTACCCTAATCCAGACCCTGACCTGTGCTCCAACCTCAAACCACAGTTCAAACCCCAGCTAAAGCTCTTCTGGCATATTTTATGTTGTTTTTCATGGGCAATCTCATAGCAGAAACTTACATAACTAATTCATCACCTGATGTTTGGAAATCAGATTTGATCGCCGTGGCTTGTCAGCCTGACATCATTAACTTTCAAGCATCTCCTGACATTTCAGTCTTCGAAAAATGTCCAGCAGTTGTCTTGCATGAAACGCCACAGATTGCAGATGCCATGGAGCGCACTGTGGACATGGTGGGCGATGAGCGACCATTTATAGCCCTGTTTTTATTCTTCGTCTGAGGGGAGGGAAGGGGCGGATATCTTATATACTCATGCCCTGCATTCCAGGCCTGTGTGAGCTGTTTGTCTGAGCACTGAAATGGAATTAGCTGCTCTGCCCTGCCAAACAGCAATGCTGAGACTCACCGACTGGGTTTCTCATTCAAGAGCTGATGAGAAGTGTATTCATCCTCTATTTTATGGGAAATAAGTTGCACCTGACTAAAAGTTGGACTAAAATTGTTGCGAGAGAGAGAATTTTAAGAAACCACTTTATTCCAAACAATCAATTGACAAATTGTACATTTATACAGAGCAAAAAAGCGAGAAAATGATAATCCCCCTTCCATCATAACACATCAAATATTTTTATAGCAACATTTCAAATGATAATAAATCATTCATCAACTTATAATACTTAAAATCAACAACAATTGTAGACTTCATGTATAAAGATAACAACACAATGATTGAGTTTATTGTTTTGGATGACTACAATATCTATATCTATGAGCAGTTTTCCGTATTTTGTGATTCATGCTTTCATTTTTGATTCCCCCCCCATTTATTTGTGCTTTTGAATTGCATTATGGGACCTTTATCTTTATTCTAACAACTTTTAACCTTGAAAAGTTAAAAAAAGTGACTTTTGTTAACATTTTGTCTGGGTTGATGGTATATCACGTTACAAAACCTTGTAATACTTGTGTTTACATTTGTACACAAACCCTGCCAGTACATTTTCTGTTATTTTCAGTCTTATTTCTCTCTATATTATTTCGTATACATTATATTATTTCAAACTGCTAAAATGTCAATAAAAGTCACTTTGTTAAACTGCAGAGTTAAATTTTTAACATCAAAGTTCGACAGAGCAGAGATCAAGTAAATTATATGTAAATATATGTAAATGTAAATCAATTGAAAACACTTGGGAATCACAAAATACAGAAACTGTAGATACCTAGGAATATGGAAACAAATAAATCAGGAATATACTTTTTAAAAAATATGAATAATATAATAAAATTGATTTAAACCTTAAAGTCCACAAGCAATTTTGTAAATGAAACCGAAAGACCTTTTATTTAACAAAATTGGTTGTGAACTTTAAGGTTTAATTGATTTTTAATAATATTATTAAAATTAAAATAAAACATTTATATTCCTAGATTTGTTTGTTAAGCTGGTTTTTTTTTTTTTTTTACAGTTATAGTGTCTTCAATCTCCAATATTATAGGCTGTGTGGGATCCTCAAATGTGGCTTGTTGATAGTTTAGCTCCAACCCTGATCAAACTCTGGACACAGCAAACATGAGGCATTGGCATCAACACTGGCATGATCAACGAGAACCAATCACATTGGACCGCAACACAAACTACTTGACTTTTGACAGCTAGTCATTGATAAACAGTCTGTTATGTGGGAGTCTTCTGTAAATTAATTTTCAACGCGTGAGATGCTGCTTTTGTGATACAAATGACCACAATGTGCAACCATACAATCCATTTCAGTGGGCAAAAATCCTTTACTAATGACTTTTTTGATTGATCTGCTTTAGAAATAGGGATTTTTTTATGGATAGTAAGAGAAAAACACAAACATTCTAGATTCGGATGACAATAAAGCCTCGTTTGCATTGGGCGGTGTGATACAGTTCAGTACAGTAGAGTACGGTTTGGTACAGTACAGGACACCCTCATATTGCATTTCCACTGCCAACAGAACTCTTACGTGATGGTTGTTGTGTATTCTAGAAAGTTGCGATCAACATTATACTGATGAAAATTATGAAAAAACTTTTATGAATACAAAAAACCCTTTCTAAAAATAAAGTTATTTGACATTTACGTACGTCACCTGAACATCCAAGAACTGCGAACATACAAACGTCTTATTAACTTATCAAAATAAAAGCTATTTTACATCTAAGAGCTTAACCTCACAAAAAACAGACGCTTTGTTGTGTTTCTTTTGCCACATTCTAGTCCTCATCCAAAGCTCTGTTAGTCCCCCTCTGCGTCCCCATTGTTGAGTCCACACGGCAAACGCGGCGCCCCACCGAGGACATTTTTATCTCCCCCCTGTGAAACATAAAGCCCCCACAGCAGCCACGTGTAATTGAAGTGGTGGCCTTTACCACAGTTTTTCGCCAGCAAGCAATAAGAAAGCTGGCTTTTCCTCCGAGGTCACAGCCCTGGGAAATCTCGGCTCCCTTCATATTTTTTCAGGCTCCCCTTTCACGTCCAATACATCTGGATAATTGTCATCCAGGCCCAAGTTTCTCCTATTGAGCCTCTCATAAAAGTCTTTATAACTGGTGGAAGTATGTCGTTCTTTCAAAAAAAAAAAAAAGGCTCGGTTTTTGGCTCGTTAGCTTGCGAAAACAACGCCTTCCGAACGTGTCCTTTTCATAGCTTTCAGCACTCTGATTTCTAGACTTTACTGCAGCGTTTGGTTCCTCAATTCGTTTACACGGAGGAGACAGGTGCTGTTTAAAATGAACATGATCTGGGTTAATTTGGTGGGACAGAGCCGGCTTTGTTTCCAGTGAACCTGTGGCCGTTATATAAGGTGAGATGGAGGTTTACGCTCCTCAGAACTGACAGCTTTAAACGGTTCTGGAGAAAGTCCTGTGGAGGTCTGCTTCTCTGACCAGGGTTATTCATTTTGTTTCAAAGACTCTTTCTACTTTTTTAAAAAAAAACATCTCAAATTATTGCACATAATTAAAATTGTAAGAATTTAAATAATAGAAATGTTAAATAATTAAAAATTAAAAATGAAAAATAAAGGTAATATTTAATTCTTTATTAAATAAAAAATAATAAAAAATGAATAATAATAATTTAATTATTAGATTTTTACCACAGCAACATATAGCATTTAATTCATTCATTCATTCATTTTCTTGATCCCCTTATTAATCTGGGGTTGCCACAGCGGAATGAACCGCCAACTTATCCAGAAAATGTTTTATGCAGCGGATACCCTTCCAGCCGCAACTCATCTCTGGGAAACATCCATACACATTAACTCATTCACACACACACACTCATACTATACGGCCAATTTAGCTTACCCAATTCACCTATACCGCATGTCTTTGGACTTGTGGGGGAAACCGGAGCACCCGGAGGAAACCCATGCAAACATGGGGAGAACATGCAAACTCCACACAGAAATGCCAACTGACCCAGCCGAGGCTTGAACCAGCGACCTTCTTGCTGTGAGGCGATTGTGCTACCCACTGCACCACCGCATCACCATATAGCATTTAATAAATAAATAAATAAGATTTTACATTTTTTAGATTTACATTTACATTCTCAGATTCTATAGATTCTCAGAAATACAAGTTGAAAATGTGGTATGGAAAATCATTATCTTTTAATATCTTACACATTTTTTTTCTGAGGTATTTGTATTGTTTAATGAATATTTTGATATTTTAATATAATTAAAAATATATTTTTTTCTCATACTTGCAGCTTTATATCCTGCAATTTTCGTGTTCAATTTTCTGAGAAATAAAGTCAGAATTGCCTGAAAGCAATTCTTCACAAAGACTGTGAAGTGCAAAAATACATTTAAAATTATGAAATGCAAATAAAAATTTAAGATGAAACTAAAATAAAGCGTACACCATACAGATATAATTCAAAAATACTAACAAAAATGTGAAAAAACACCAAAAATTCAAGTATTCCAAGATATAAACCCAGAAACTGAATAAATTATGTTTAAATCTCACAATTCTTACTTTTGTATTGCAATATCAAGTATTGCAATATCAAGAAAAAACATAAATTTGCAATTGTGGAAAATAAAGTTCACGGAAAGTCCAAGAAAAGTCCACGATGAAGAAAGTCTACGATGTACATCAGAATTCTGGGGGGAAAGAAGTCACAATTTTGAACGATTGATTAATTGATTGATTTGATTGGCCATCAGAAACAGGCTTCCATATATACCGTATATATTTCTACTGGAAAATCAGAAGAAAATAACTGATTGAGAGAAACATTTTTTAAAAATTGAAACCTGTTTGTATGTGATTTGTAAAGAAGTGGCATTGCACAGTTGAAAAACAATGTCTTGAGATTGTTGTTAGAAAGGAGTAAGGAGCTCATGTCGTGTTGTGAATGGCCAGCAAACAGCAGAGGGAACGTAAAGCCTGTAAAGAATCTGCTGACTGGTGGACAAGGCAACATTATCCGCTCAGCACCCAACACCCTACTGGCTTCTGCTCCTGAGATTCCCAGAAAAGTGTCTCCGCAGTGGCAGAAACCGAACGCCAGCCAAACCTCTCTTTTCCCAGCGCTCCAGCCGTTCATTAGATAAACCACTCGTTCAATCTCTGCTCCAGTTTGTGGGATCCTGTGCCATTCACAACAGGCCATTTTTTTATTCTCCTCTGGAAGCCCAATACATGATAAAGCTGTTTGTTTTAATTGATTGCATGTGAACAGGCATGTGTAAATGTGTAAAATAATATTTATTTGAAACTTCAGTTGCACTGAGATTAGTTTTAAATATGATCGAAAGACAACTTGTTGAGCTTTTTACATATTGTGAAACTGAATATAATTTAGAATTTTCCATTGAAACACTTCCATTGAAAGATATTTCCCGGGCGACGCGGTGGCGCAGTGGGTAACACAATCGCCTCACAGCAAGAAGGTCACTGGTTTGAGCCTCGGCTGGGTCAGTTGGCATTTCTGTGTGGAGTTTGCATGTTCTCTCCATGTTCGCGTGGGTTTCCTCCGGGTGCTCCGGTTTCTTCCACAAATCCAAAGACATGCAGTATAGGTGAATTGGGTAAGCTAAATTGGCCGTAGTGTGTGTGTGTGAATGAGTGTGTATGGATGTTTCCCAGAGATGGGTTGCGGCTGGAAGGGCATCCACTGCGTAAAACATATGCTGGATAAGTTGGTGGTTCATTCCGCTGTGGTGACCCCGGATTAATAAAGGGACTAAGCCGAAAAGAAAATGAATTAATGAGTTTGGCTAACACTTTAGTTTAGGTCACAATTCATGGTATTAACCTTTACCTGCCTTTTATTAAGACGTTACCTGTTCATTAGTAGTTCCTAATTCTACCCAAAATCTAAACCCAACTATTAATAAACAGCTAATTAGTAATGTATTAAACTGGTATTGACTGGTGTTGGTTTGTTAATACCGCGAATTCTGTTACCAATACAAAAAAGTGTTACCAATATTTGACAAAAAAATAAAGAAAAAATCCAAATTGTTATTGTGAATTGTGATTTTGTTTTTTTGTCCTTTAATTCTGAGTTTTATTTCATATTTCTGACTTTTTTTTTATAAGAAGTGCAAGATTATCCATTTTACAGGTTTTTTTTTTTTACTTTTTGCAAACGGAATGTAATGCAATTCTTGGACAACAGTTCTGACTTTTTCCTATGAATTGCAAATCTTTACCTTTACTATCACAAGTCTGTAGGATGTCAATTCTTTTTTCCTTGTCCCAATCTAAAAACAATATAATGCAATTATGTAGAAAAAAGATTCTCTTTTCTTCACAATAAGTAAAAATAAGCCAGATGTATACATTATCTGAAAGCTGAACACATAAGTATTTCATTGATGTATGGTTTGTTAGAATAGGACAACATTTCGCTGAAACACTTTGAATATCTGAGGTTTAAAAAAAATCTGAGGAAGAATGTGTTTTAAGTTCTTAGCAATATTACTAATAAAAAATATTTTGATATATTTACAGTAGGAAATGTACAAAATATCTCCATGAAACGTCATCTTTACTAAATATTTAAATGATTTTTGCCATAAAATCAATTATTTTGACGCACACAATGTATATTTGCCTAAAATTTGGCAAAAATATATCTGTGCAGTATATCTCACATAAAACCCCACAATTCTGAGACAAACAAAGTCCAAATTCTCAGATATAAACCTCCAACTTTATGGAAAAAAAGTGAGATAAAAGAACTTTTCTTTCACTGCATCTTAGAAACAACAGTAACTTGCTGTTGATGAAGTGTTGCAAATGTGCAGCATTATAAGAAGGACTGTATGTCTGACATATCTGTCTGAAATGTCTGTGTTGATGCTGTCTGACCTCTCCTCCTCTATGTGTCTGTCTCTGCCTGGGGCATGAAGTGAGAGTGATGGCAATATTCCTCTTACACACAGCGCACTCATTCAGACAGGTAAAGAGCTGCATTTCCCCTGCTGTCAATAGGTCAACTACTACCAATTACAATAGCATGACAGTTAACACTGGCCTGAGGCAATGGACTGCTCGACTCTACAGACATCAAAAAAAATCTCACCTACTCTGCAATGTGTTCATCACAAGTACAAACACAGTTTAAACGAGAGTGAAACAACATGGACTTACACTGAAGGAGAAGTAGAGGTTTAAGTAACCTAACCTATAGTGTTATCAAGTAACTACTGTGGACTTATAGACTTTTGTTCTTTTGTTATAGACTTTTGTTCTTACATTTCCAATTTTATTTATTAAATTTTTTTTCAGGAAAATCAGAAAATTGTACGGAAAGGCATGTGGGGGAGCAGGGGGACCTTAAGTTTTCTTCCCAGTTTTTCTCATGTTTTGTGGTCAGTATGGAGGCAAGTTGATGTTAATTATTTAGGTTTTATATTCCGAAGATAAGAGGATCTAAACTGTAATTAGCTGCTGGCTTTTGTTTGTTGTTTATGCTTTTCCTCCTTTAGAGATATTTTCTGTTCTCCACTTTAAAATAAACGGCAAAATAATTTGACAACTAAAAACCCATCTCTTCCGCAATCACCTAAACCCCTGTGAACAAAAACCAGAACTCCATTTTCTCTCCTCACCTCTCCACACTTTCCTTTTACAGTATCAAATACAATCAGTTAAATAGACTTAAACATTAATTTAGCTGTTCAAGTGTAAAACGAGATGAAAGACCGTGTAAATGCGAGCGCTGCCAGTAGCAGCAGGCTAGCGTGGAAACTCCATTGAAAATACTGGTGTAAAATAAATTTCCATATTTTAAAGACATAGCTCGGAAAAATATGGAATTTAATGCAGTGCTTCTTGTCCAGTCTGAGACCCACTTTATTTCATATATCAATCAGGAAACCCACGCGAACACGGGGAGAACATGCAAACTCCACACAAAAACGCCAACTGACCCAGCCGGGGCTCGAACCAGCGACCTTCTTGCTGTGAGGCGATTGGGCTACCCACTGCGCCACCGTGCTGCCCTTACCTTATTTGTTTTCCCTCATATAGTTTTAAACATTTATGAGTTTCGTTCTTATGTTCACAAAAGAAATAGAAGAAATATAATTTTCATGTTTGAACTATCCCTTTCAGGGAGAATTCAGCTCAACCCATTTCACATATCAAATTTTCATTAACAGTATCACGTTGATGGCTGTACAGTAATTGAATAGTGAATTGCTCTTCTTATCCATGCAGTTCTGTTTTCACAAATTACCAAGACCTAAAACGTCCACCTATAGCATTTGTTTCAGAAGAAATGTAGCTCATTCATGGTACATGCTGCAGTAAAAAAAAAAAAAAAAAAAATCACAAAAGGTTTTGATTCTGATCATGCCTTAAATTCCCGATTAGTTGCAGATTTAGTATCCCAAACTGTGGTCTCAGAAAAAAATAATGATGCCTTTCTTTCTCTCTTTCACTGTTTGCATGTAACTCGCTTAGTGGTGTAAATAGATTAGCATTGATTGATTATAGCCATCGTGTTCCTGAATTCTGGTTTCATTTTGAAACAAAACCTCATAATAATTCACCAATGCCCCAAAGTCACAACGACCTTGAATGCCGGTTTGCTTTCCAAAAGAAACAGAAAAGATGAAATGATTCCTAAAAATGTCGCAATCCACTTTTTTCATCCCAAACACTAGTTAAATTATAGTTTAGTTTGCGCTTTAAGCTTGCTATTTCATACGGGCCATAAACCTTCACAACAAACAATGTATGCAATATAAATTGATGTTTTTGTGGTTATTTGAAATGAAGTTGTGACCATTTTCAGCCTCATGCATTTAACCATGGTGGTTGTTGTTTTTTTTCTTCTTCTTCTTTTTTTTGCTTGTGTAGCTGTTGGCTCTCAAAACCTCATGGTGGCAACATGTGATATCCCACAATCCCCTCATAGCAGCTTTCCCCCGAGGGAGACCCAGACTCAATCCGGCAAATGTTTTAGGAGGTTTTTCATTTCATTCGCCTCTCATTGGCTTCGTTTGGCCTGCTTTAGTAAACAGAATCCGGAATCTTGAACGGAGCGTACAAATGTTAATTGCAGGTCAAACTTCCAAATGCTTCGAGATAAGCAATAAGAAAAGGATTATTATGAGAAGCAGTGAGGTTGATTTCATGCCTGATCTAGTCGTTGAGCGTCCATGGTCGTAAAAGATGTCACTTGATTCCATTTCGATTGTGTCACCTTGGGAAACATCTCGGTGTTCATTGAAGGCCAGCTGTTGGAGATCATTCTATACATCATAACTGGAGTATGTTTACATTCCTCCTTCTACATTTTCAGCCAGCCATGAAGCATCCTTCAAGATGGTGTAAATCCAACATAATTGCTACTATTTGAATGAAATGATATGAACATACTGTACATGCTGTTTAGAGGTTAAGAGTTACAGTGTATGTTGTGTTTATTATTTATTTGGAGAAAGGTTGTGTGTCAAATTTAGCTTTAAAAGGTATTGGTAATACTTCACAACAATAGTTCATTAGTTCATGTTAAAGCAACAAAAAAAAGAGCATTTATTAATCATAGTCCAACATTAACAAATACATTATTAAAAATCAAAGTTAAGAGTTAACATGAACTAACATGAACTAATGCTATTTAACTTAAATAGCATTAACGTTAACAAATATGAATAAATACCATAATCAATGTATTACTAATAGTTTGTTCATGTTAGTAAATACATTAACTAATGGACCATAATTTTAAAATGTTACCAAAGCATTTATTAAATAGGAACTTTGACAATTGATTTTATACATTTGGCACATTTGATTTGAACTATAAAATATCCATTGTTAAACACAACTTATAGCTTTCTATAGGCACCGATAAACTTTTTCTAATGAAAAGTTATAAACTTTATTGTTTGCGATTGGTTTAGTTTTTGAACTTTTTGGGCTGATACTGGTCAATTTCATACAGTACATGCTAGCTAGATTTTGTTGTTGTTTGTCCCCCAAACTAATTGGTGGGGACTAAGGGGACTTAGTAAAGGGACTAAGCTGAAGATCGAATGAATAAGTAAACTTTTACTTGACATAGAACATATTTATTTAATGAACTTAACAAATGAAGAAAAATATCATTTTCATTGTCTAGATTTTTATATTCTCTCATAAGTTGTGTCGTTGTTTTCAATGTTTATTCTTTTTGGTTCCATAACTGTAAACTAAATGAATAAGGCATTAATGAATCAATTATTTTCAGAAAACATCCATTTTAAGAATAAATTTTTTTTTTTTTAATCATAACATTTGGTCACTTTGTCACCAGATTTTCATTAAACTGCTTGATTCATGTGTGGGTCAAAGACATTTTGGTGTCAAATTAAATGTAAGAAAGGTATTTTACTGTACATAAAGTTAATATACATTTTAAGTAAGGCATCTCTGGGTAAAATAATGTTTCTTGACAGTGAATGTAGCACTTTTTTTCACATAGAAATTAAACATTTTATTCAACAGGATGCAATCTAAAATATACTTACTTACTTTTTCCCCATTTATATCGATATTTAGCCGCACCATATTGGTGTTTCGTAACATCTAGCTTTTTATGAGGTGAGTTGTTAGCCCAACGCTCAACCGCCAATCTGGAGGACCAGGACATACACTACGGACAATTTAGCTTATCCAATTCACCTACAGCACATCTTTGGACTGAGGGGGAAACCGGAGCACCCAGAGGAAACCCACACAAACACAGGGAGAACATGCAAACTCCAGGCAGAAATGCAAACTCCACACAGACCTTCTTGCTGTGAGGCGACAGTGCTACCCACTGAGCCAGCGTGTCGCCCAATCTAAAATAAATATAAACAAAAGTTTGACAGACTTTAGAACAACACCAGTTTTGTTTGTTTTTTTCTTTTCAGTTTTTTGGTTGAACAATCACTTAAAATTAGGGGTGTGACAAGACGCTTACTCCACAAGACAAGACACGAGATATTTTTAAGTAATCTTCAATGGTGAAATGCATGAATGGAAAATATTTTATTCAACTGAAAAAAAATCACAAATTGCAAATCTATTTAGGTGTTTTTTTAAATCAACTTGTAATGAATGTTATTTTACTTCTATTTTAATGAATTCTGTGCAGTAAAGGACATGCAAAAACTGCAAAATATTTTGCTAATACATGAATGGAAAATAGATTTTTATTCAGCTGAAGAAAAATCACAAAATGTAAAACAATTCAGGTGCTTTTTTAAATCAACTTGTAATGAATGTTATTTTACATTTATTTTAATGAATTGTGCCATAAAGGACATGCAAACACTGCTAAATATTTAGCTATAAACTCCTATACACAAATTGAACTTAAAAAAAAAAAAATTTATGTAATCATGTCATTTGTTTTTAATTGTCAACAATTTCACTTTCATTCAGCAACAGCTTCCATTTTTTTCCAGACAGCATAAACGTGTGTTCGGTGATGATGATAATAAAGACGACGACGGGCGTATGTGTCTCCAGTAGTTCACCGTGTGTCTGTGCGTGTGTGCGCACTCAGAGGAAATGTGTTTCTGTGGTCCTTTACTGACTCAATGGGTGCAGAGAAGTGTCAAACAGCTGAGTGTGTATTGCTTATCTTAACGCAAAATGCAGCTAAAAGTCCTACACAACGATAATAGTTTGATTACGTCGTTTACATGTCTGTACTGCACTTCAATACTGCGACTGAAATGCTACTCCACATATCTTATTTCGATTAGTGTTTGCGATGATTATGGCTTTAAGCATATCTATTCCATAGTATGTTATGAGCTGTGATTAATGCGTGTGGCTGCAGTTGTAGCAGCCTCTGCTTTTGGACGCGGCAACCCTTGAACTCCGGTGTAGAAAAAATCGGTTACGTCACACTCACCTGCCCCAAACGAGTGACGCTCAACCAGCCTGTCAGGTGTATGCAAAGCATTTGATGTGCGGTTCTAATCCAATCCTGCCTACAATCTTCAGTGCTAAATTCACCCTCACGCTCCATCATAACATCACTAGACAACTTTTCACCTCAATGAGAAATCTCGTCACGAGATACATTTAGTCTCGCGAGATCTCATTGCCTGAGATCTCGTCACATTCCTACTTAAAATGTACTCAAATTTAATGATAAGCCTGTCAATTTGTTACAGCATTTCCTGTAAGTGATTTGCTCCATTTAAAAACAGTTTATACAAAATTACGTCACGTCTTTAAAGGTCATTTTAAATGATGTGGACAAAGCTAATGTTGCATTTGGCCTCAGAACATCCCTTTAATTTCCACGGCTCCACATCTGTTAGTTTTGGGCATATCTACTATCCGTTTCCGGGAATTAGATGTGGGAAAGCCAATGCGATCAGCCATAAAACGGCCTCCTGCAAGACGGAGGAAGTGAAGGCAGGCAGAGGTTTATCTTACTCTATCACAAGCCGCTTTCTGAAGGTGAACACGCTGGCACTCCTGAGCTCAAAAATGATAATCAAACACATTCTTGCGCTCCAAAGCACGTCCTGCACTCCCGATGCACGAGGCCAACCAAAATATTATGCCTTCATTTTCTTTCACACCAAAGAACCCTATCTAGCTGGCTCAAGGAGAGATATCGATTCTTTGGGGGGAAAGCTTTCTCTACGCCAATCATGCTTTTTTGGCAGAGGCTTGGAGTTTAAAGAGAGTATATGATGGAATGCTACTTGCTTTGGCCTCTTGCTGAATCTTTTTTTCCCGTCATTAGTTGACATTCCAGACGTGCGTGTTGGGATACCTTAAGCCAGAGAGCCGTAAAAGGGAAGGAGGGACGTGGAAGACTGTGACTCGGTGCTCGAATGAGAGGTTGAAGGCAGCATTGTATGGTGCCGTGCTCGGCTGCGACAGAAGGGAATGCATTTAGGTTGAATGGAGAAAACAGATTGCCTTTTAAAGAGTTTGACCTGCCGTTCCCCTCATTCAGTAAGCTCGTTGTTCACAAATACACTCACACACCCAATATTTACACAGACGCGCAGGCTTTTTAAAGTCACTCTGGTAAAATGCTGATTGGAGTGCACTTATTTATTCTGACACTCTTAAGTGCTGTTTTGGTGCGCACACTACTGTTGCTCTGTGATATTGATTGTGCACATGCCAGTCATTTCAACAGAAAATACAGCAGATTGGGAGCAAAAAATTTTACACAAAGGTTTTATTCATGTTCAAGAGGAAAGAAAGCTGATTGGTTTTGGAAAGTGGCGTTTAAGTTGTTTAATGCATCAATAAACTACTACAAAATGAAAACAGCTGCAAAATTCCAACTATTTGCAATTTTGGCAAAGAAAATTGGATCTCAATTTTATATTAAGTGTTTTTAATAAATATATTTAAGAATATTTAGAATTGTAGTTTTTTTAATGTGCTGACTAGGAGTTCCACAGACTAGCCGACTTAAATGCTCTTTCATTAATGTCGACTAGTCACGGCTGCTCGGATCAGGTGAACCGACTGGACTAACACCGACTGGAACAATCAGAAGAACTGAACTTGCGGGTCAAGTGTTGCGAGCTTCTGTTTACAGTAGCAAGTTGGCATGACAACTGTGGCAACATGGAGACGCTTAAAAAAAAAAAACATTAGTGTGCACTGTGTCTTATGTTTTTAAACACAAAGGCACGTTCTGACTGTGTTCCAGAGGTAGTTGGAGGTGGGACATTCAGCAGTGAAACAGTCGCATTTTCACCATGCGAGGTTTGAATATTTCATAACATTTCATGTAAAACATTGTATAAAACAAAAAAGAATGGAAAATACTAGCTGTTATGAATTTTCTGACAGCATTTGTATATTTTTTTCCCTATGAATTAATAGCAAATAATAGCATGTCACAAAACATTTGCATTGTGTTTTATTGATGACTAGTCAAAGTCTATTAGACTTTAATTACAATTACAAGACGACTTCAAAACATCTAGTAGTCATCATCTGCTTAACAAAGGTATGATGTGTAAATATTAGTACTTCAAAACATTGGTGTATAACACTATAAATGAATGAAATATGGTACTGTACAGTTTACTGTAAAATGTAGAAATTTCTTTTACGCTATCTACCATATTTTTAACTGTAAAACCACAGTTGCCAGTTGCGTTTTTTTTTAACCATATCTTTTACAGATAATTCACCAAAAAATGTCTGTTCACTCACATATCATTAGAACAACAATTATAAAAGCATCATAAACGATAATTATAGCATGCTCCTAGAACCCAATATTCTTCAGTTGTTTTTTTCTTTTGTGAGAACTAAAAACGCTCTCCTGACCCTGCCACCAACTTTTGTGACTCGTGTTGGAAGCCGTCGCATTAATCACAGCCGTCTTCGCACTAAAGGGAGCAGAATTGGAAGGCAGAGCGAGCGCTGCTTGTGAAAGTTCAGGGCCTTTGTTTTCTCCAGCTCACCTCTGATCTGTCAAATGTGTGGTGTTGTCAAGCCGCAGAGGAGCACAGGCCTTGGGAGCGACCCGCAAAAACAGAAGGCCTGGAACAGGACGCCCATAAATCTGCTGAAAGAGTGGGTGTACGTTCCTCCAAATGGAGAATGAGATTTCAATCTGTGAAGCGGCTCACTGGGAAGGTTTCACTCTGATGAGAAAGCCATTCGAGACGGAGCAGGAGAACTGTACTCCAGCGAGTTCCTGCCTGTGACTAATTTCTTTTTCACACTTTTTCGACGTCATCCATCAACATGTCAGCTGCCCACAGTAGAGAGTGCTGCTGCAGCAGTCTTGCAGTTTGATACCTGTGCCAGTGACTCCTTCACACTCCCAGTGGGCAGAACGTTGTATCAGTGCAGTGTGAAACCAACCATGTTTTTTTTGGTTTTTTCAATAGAAGTCCCCTTTTATTCGGCATCAAACAAGTTTGCTGTTACAGTCCATGGACAATTATTATTGATCAGCATATAAAAGAATTTTTGTGCTGCTCTTTTCCACACAACATCAGTGGATGGTGATGGTAGATGTTGCAACCCTCCAAATAAGGACATAAAACAGCGCGCTATATTGATGAGCTGTTTTTTGGTTTTCTGTGATGTGTATTTGACATGCTGTTGCTAATTATTAGGGTTTGACAAAATTGCAAAGTAATACTGAAGGCATCCATAAAAGAACTACATTCATTCATTCATTCATTTTCTTTTCGGCTTAGTCCCTTTATTAATTTGGGGTCGCCACAGCGGAATGAACCGCCAGCTTATCCAGCATATGTTTTACACAGCGGATGCCCTTCCAGCTGCAACCCATCACTGGGAAACATCCATACACACTCATTCACACACATACACTACAGCCAATTTAGCTTACCCAATTCACCTGTACCGCATGTCTTTGGACTTGTGGGAGAAACCGGAGCACCCGGAGGAAAAAAGAACTACATACTAATTAGTTGGGGTTTTTTTGCGTGGTATCCTGACGTTTCCAGCTAAAGTTGATCTATTTACATTACATTTATATACTTCAGAGCTTACTTTTTGCTTTACAAAGAAAAAGTATGAAGAAAATATTTGAAGTTTCAAGTAAAATTTTAATGATTTTATTCTATAGACTCATAGTTTCTGTAATTGTTGCTAAAATAATTAAATAAATAAAGCAGATATACCAGAGAAAACCCTCTTAAATGCATGTCTTTCAATAATCAGTCTGAATATCACTAGGTCAAAAGCAACCTAATTTAGGTTTGGTTTAAAACAAATATCTGATCATTAAGAGTGAAATGATGATCATAAGACTTGCACAGGGTTACTGTAGATAAGTAAATCTAAGAATACACCACAGAACTAAAAGCATTTTGTTTCTTGAAATAAGATAAACATTATCAGATCTCAATTAAATGGGGGAAAATACTTTTTTTAAGCTAATTGCAAGGATTTTTGAAATCTATTATTGTTTTAAAAAGTCAAAAGTCAGTCATGTTTGAGGCCGTTATAACATAGCAAGTATACTAATAGTTGCACACCTGCAAACATAAAAAAAAACTTAATTTCCATTGCTTCTCCAGCACACACTTCTGTTCTGTTCCTTATATTAACCTAATATACGGCTTCATGATGTTTTCCTCAGTCTCATGCTCTGTCATTCAGAGGATCTCTTTCATCAGATTATGGCTTTAATTTGTTGAGATGGATTTGGAAATGATTAAGTATTGGAAGGACGTCTGACCATGAGCTAAAACACTCCTTCCTCTTCATTTATCCCAGTGATGGCTGCAATTACGTGCATGGTGTTTTTTTTCTAGAGGAAAGATCTAAAACGAAATATCCTTCATGCGTATGACTGCATGTGGAAATCTGTTTCTCAAATTTTTTACCACAGGATCTTCTTAAGCTTCATTTTGTGGCAGCTAAATGGATCCAATCTGGCATTAGCCTTACGTAAACAGCTATTAGAGTGACTCACACAGCCTTGAGAGAAACGAGTGTGGACAGTATTTGCAGATTCTGACCTTTCCAACCTCGGAGGAACCTCCAACCGAGGAGCGCACAAACAATGCAGGCCAGTAGCAGAGAGCGCCAGCGAGACATGGCTGGCTGACAGGGGACTGCGGTTACAATTTCCCCGCAGACATAAACAGTGACACTATCAATTTCCTGCATCGGGTCTTTTAACGGGAGTAAGCAGAGCTGTGCGTGGGCAGGGGGAAGCCTCGCTTCGCTCAACCGGCCAAGACTCTCTTTAAAGCTCTGTCTGATCTCTTGAAGAGCTAATGTCTTAGTTGAATGCACTAAAGCTTTCCTTTTACTTTAGTTTTAGGTCTCTCTTTTGGATCCAGGGTTTTATTTTTGTAAAGTGAATCGAAGACAAACTATTGGTCAAAAAATTGACTGAAAATAAAATATTGAAACTGAAATAAAATATTTTAAAAATCGCAATAACTGAAAAACTAAAACTAAATGAAACTGTAAGTGCATTTAAAGGAGCACTTCACCTTGTTTGGAAATAGGCTAATTGTACAGCTCTCCTAGAGTTAAACAGTTGAGTTTTACCATTGTTGAATCCATTCAGTTGATCTCCGAGTCTGACGGGGGCCCTTTAGCTTAGCTTAGCGTAAATCAATGAATCGGATTAGACCATTAGCATCTTTTCAAGTGAAGAGTTTTGATCATTTTCCCTTTTAAAGCTTGACTCTTCTGTATTTGCATAGTGACTGACAGAAAAGGAAAGGTTGCTCATCTGACCTTATGGAATCAACAAGAATCTTCTGTTTTTCTGATCATTCCCTGTATTTTAGGCCAAACTCGAATGAATGTTTGTTTCATTGCACATTTACATGAACACTAAACACTGCTGTTTGAGTTAGTTACAGAGTTTTTTGATACAAACCACAAATTAAACTAGTTTAAAGACAAATGAAGCAGCATTGTCAGTGTCAAGAACACTAATGTAGAAACAGCTTAAACATTGTGCAACAACAATCAGGTAAAGTATTTTCGTTCTATAAATCACAATTACCAAGGTTTTGCTGTAGTAAGACAAAGCAGGGCACTACTGGCAGGAATGTGCTCAGAAATAAGCCCTCAACCAAATCTCTATTGACTCAAACCCAAACATACATTTATTTTTATTTTTTGTTAGCTATCATATCAGCTAATATTTTCATAAGTCATTTCACAAGGAGAATAAGGAAAGTTGAAATGTACTTAATTTATTTTCTTCTTTATGCCATTCCATCATTTATGGCTATATTCATGGCGAGAACCAGTTAGTTCACACACTTTCTAAACTTATTGTGTGTATTAAAACTGAATTTCTTTTGTCAGATCAACACTTTATTTTGCGCTGCACTCGTACATTACTAAGTTTTTTTTACTTGAATTGATCTGCATCCAAACACACAGCATGATGTACTCTGAAATAAACATACACAATAATCATAGTTTGTAATCTTTATATCCTGCGTTTTGCATCTTTAAATGCATGAGAACAGTTGGCTGGTGGAGTCGTTGCTTAGCAATGCATAGAAAACAAATTGGTGTGGCTGGCTTTGGCTTTATGTAAAGCAGTGTTTCTCAACCATGTTTCTGAAAGACCACCAGCTCTTCACAATTTCTATATCTCCTTAAACAAACACACCTGATTCAGATCATCAGCTCATTAGCAGAGACCAAAAGACCTGTAATCAGAACATGCAGTGTTGGTGGTCCTCCAGGAATGTGGTTGAGAAACACTAATTTAAAGGGACTTTGCTGTGTTTCCCGTTTTCAAACTGAGTTCAACATGCATAGTAAGTATAAATATAAATAAGTATTAATATAAACTTAGATAAACTTACAAATAAGGGGGAACATTGTTGTTGTTGTAATCTCATTAGGGAACGTTGTGGCCAATCAAACAGCCTGGGGTGTGCATATTAATGATCCATGTACAACATATTTGTCTGTGTTTTGGCTGCTTAACTTCTGACAACAATGCTGCTCATGAAGGTTGGGCTGATGTAGAACATGACCTAAAGTACATGCAAATGTTGAGGGCATGCAAATGAAGAATCCTGTCTGCAACGCAACAGTCTGTATAGTGTTCTGATTGGCCTTTTTTCATTGTGGTTTTAGACTCCAGGGATTTACATGAGGAACTGGTGGTGTCTAAGGCTCATTGTATGGTCATTTCCATTTACTGAACTCTTATTATTCAGCTATGCCTAGGTACACCCAGATTTTCTTTATAGGGCACCTTTCAAATATTTTTGTTGTGAAGTTTTATTTTATATTCGTCAGGTAACAGACACAAACAAGCTTTCCTCAGTGTTTTTTGTCAGATGACTTACTATTATGGCAATACTTATCTTGTGCTCTGTAGGTCCTCCACGCGTTGCAGAGAAGATCGCCCACCGGCAGACTGTCAGAATCGGGCGCACCATGAAACTTCAGTGTCCTGTGGAGGGTGATCCGCCACCCCTCATCATGTGGACCAAAGACGGACGAAATATCCACAGTGGCTGGATGCGCTTCAGGGTCCTTCAGCAAGCTCTGCGCATCAAAGAGGTGGAGGCAGATGATGCTGGGACATTCATTTGTAAAGCCACCAATGGATTTGGCAGCGTCAACATCAACTACACCCTCATCGTCATCGGTAAGTGCATTTGTAATTAAAACTTCTGAGGGTCTTCTTCATAGTTAAATCAATAGTTAATAGTCAATAGTTGAAGGAATAGTTCCAGCAAAAAAATAAAACTTAATTTGCTCAATCTCAAGCAATCCTTTGTATTTCTATATGGCTTTTTTCTGTCAGATAAACACAGTTGGAGTGGTTTGGTTCTTCAATGCTATATAATTGTGTTGGATAGTGGCTTTTTTTTAAGCTTCCAAAAGCACATAAATTCGTCGTCGCCCAGGTGCCTCCAGGGGTTTAGTGCATGTCTTATGTTTATATAATATTACAAATTTGTAATTTTTTAAATTATAAACTCCAGTCACCGACTTCCAGCAGTGATGGAATGCACATTATGCATGACTGACATATACAACATATGACACATGGCAGAAGGATCTAGGAATAGATGCATCTTACTGGAACCGCGTACCACACAGTTTGTTTACCACACAAGATGATTGTGTAATATTATACAGTACATTACTGTTATATGTGTCATACGTGTGTCTACCAAACGTAAATCAGCATGATGATGATGATGAAGCCTTTATTTGTCACATACACTTTTACATGCAGTGAAATTGGACCCCCCCGACCATACACAAACAACATTTCGGGGGAAGACAGGTCAGACGAGAGGTAGCTTTTAATAAGAGGAAATAAGATACATTTGGGAAGAGAGAGGCGAAAAAAAACTAAAACCTCTCACACTGTCCTTGAATTAGGGCAGTGTGAGATCAGGGGGGAAAAAAACCCAGCAACCAAGCACATAAACACATAGACATAACATCGCAACAGGGGATGGGAACAGGGAATGTGGATATAGTCCGATGAGGGAGGCAGCCATCTGGTCCTGCCGCTAGAGAGCGCTGGTCACAGACCCACCTACCCACACTAAGGCGTGGGATGCGGGGCTAGGTAGTGATTGTCTATCTGTAGCTGTGTGTGCGTGCGTGCGTGCGTGCGTGCGTGCGTGCGTGCGTGTGTGTAAGCCTGTAGAGTCTCGACAGGTGTCCTTGCATATAGGATCGCCTATGGGTACTGTTGCTTCCAAAACAAATAACTTTATATAAACCAAACAAAAGCAATACTTACACCACTAAAAACCCACGTTACTTTTAACACATTTGAAAAAATTTCATGATGCACAATCCAATTCTTTAGTAACTCTGGTAACAAGGTCCCATAATGCCTAGTGGTTAAATGCATCGACATATAGCACTGAGGTGCTCTCAGTGACCAGAGTTAGATTCCCAGCTTAAGGTCCTTTGCCGATCCTTCCCCTCTCTCTGCTCCCCATGATTTCCTGTCAATACTCTCCATTAAAGGCTAAAAACAGAAATAATTATATATATTATAATAAAAAATAGTATGAAATATTACTATGAAAAATTACTATTAAAGTGCTTTCTTAGCACCATAACTTGTGTGCATTTTTTTTCATGCATGCTCTCCGCTCACCTCCTTACTTGTTATGTGCACCCCTACATACTGTGTATATAATTTATGATTGAAATATCATAAATGTATGTTGCTTGTAGCTGTGAACTTTGTTTGTTTAGCCAGCTAGAAATGGCTAAATCAAAATGAGCAAGCGGATTTGTTAAACCCTCTGATCATTTTGGTTTTCGATGGCCTTTTCTCAGACCTGCCGTCCAGTAGATGGACTTTTGTTCTGCTGTGTGTAAAGTTTAGTGGGCTGAATGAGCACACTGGCTGCTCGCCAACTTAATCAGGGCCTAATTTGGCCTTGTTCCACACGGTGATCCGTCCACTTAGGTGAGGAGGGGCTCTGGGTCTTATGATCTCAGCAACCTCTTTACAGGCTCTCTGAGGACATGAACTCTGCTCCAGTACATTCATCAGAGACGCTCTATATTTCTAATATTAATTCTATCAGCGATAACGTCGGCCTTCCACACGTAGTCACCTTAAACTTCAAGCTAACCAGTGGGGTCAGCGAAAGCATCCATCTAAAGCAATGCCAAGTCTAAATGGAGCCCCTGGTAGAGTGCCTCTTTCACTGGGAGTTTTATATTAGCTGGACTAAGTTAATGATCCTTTTATTTGCCTCTCAGATGAGCCCTATGTAATGCAAGACAATGGAGCTAAATTACAGGAATTGAGCACATCCCCAGCAGTGAATGGACTGTTTGTTTTGGGGAGTTCAGTGGGTCATCGGTGATCTTGACCCCTGCGTGTGCATCTCTGAATGTGGCTGCTAGTCACTCTACTGATAACTGAATGTAGAAAATCATTTTCCTTTGCTCTGTTAATTATTGTATTTTCCTGTTAAAGGGCAATGTGTAATGTGTGTCCAAGAGTGTGTGCTTATTTATAATCTCCTCTTATTTAATATCTGACTGATACAACTGAAGTTAAATCAAGGTCTTTTCACATTGCGTGACAACACAAATGAGCTTTAGTATTCTACTTGGTTTGATGTTGTTTTTTTGTTGACATTTGATGTATTTGGCATTAAATCTTATGTACAATCACAAAAACATTTGGATATATTGTCACTTTTTAATGCTAATGCTAATTTTGACATTTAAATCCGAAAGAGTGGAGTCCTACATTTCCATTTTTTTTTAATTTCCAGAAATACCTAAAAAAAACAATACTATCTCTGTAAAATGTCTAACACTATTAAAGCTATTTGATTCTCTAAGTTATTTTGTATTATTAAAGACACATACAGCAAAAGAGTTGATCACATTTACACCTAATACACGGATCTAATATAACGTTACCTATCAGATATTTTACCCCATGCTTACATTCACTTAAAGGTGCTGTATGTAAGTTTTCCACTCTTCTAAAGCATAAAAATACGATAATATGTTTGCAGATATTTAAGAAACATGCCAAGTGAACATTCTTGTTTATCTGAAAAACAATGCTAAAGTCAGATATTCTGCTTTAAAAAATGTCTGTTACGTGCCAGAACGCTGTCTTTGTTTTGGTTCTTATAACCCGCCCAATGCCAGTTTATCCAATTATATTTCAGCACCCCAGGTTGCCTTGTTGGAAAACCATGTATTTGATTCATTCACTCAGAAAGGCTGGACTGTAACAGACTCAAAAATGAGATGCAGATTTAGAGTTTCACATGAGGTTATTAATTAGCAAATGATATAAATATTACAAGCATAAACATTAGGTAAACAAGTTACATTGTAACCCTGTGTCCTAACAACCCGCTACGTGACGAGATTTGTAGTGATAAGCAATTTGGCTGTTTGCACCAGACGAAACATTTGAGAAATTTAAAGAAATTTATACAGCCATTCAGAAGCACAGAATATGCACTCACTCATGAAATGGTAAGGTTTATAATCTAATGAATACATATTAAACCTCTTTAACAGTTAAACTATCTGCTGCTGCTTTCAGTAGTATGGCAATAAGTGTCATGTAAAATGGCATTCAAACTCACATTGTTAGCATTGAACACTGAATAAAGCACATAAGGTGTACCTGAGGTGATCATTGTCAGTTTTCTGTTGTTCAGCTGCAAGAAATAGAAGCCGTTTCTAATATATTAATTCGAGGAGTTGGTTAGAAAAAAACTCCTTTTAATATGGAGAATATTCCTTCTATCACGTGCCGTTGCTTTTATTTTGAACATGATTTAAAACAGCATTTAGGCTCGATCATCAGACTCGCTCCTGTTGGTCCTCAATCGGGCAACCTGCGCTTGCGTTTGTTTTGATCCAGGAATGCAATAACTAGTTCAACCACTGGGTGTCAAACTTACATACTGCACCTTTAACACATAACCAACAGACATAATGTGCATCCCAAACCACATACTTGCGCACCATTCTGTGCCATTTACACTATTTATACAATAAAATGGTATAGAATAGTACATAAGTATACCATTTGGGATGCACATCATGTCTCCTGGCAGTCTTTTTTAACATCATAAGATAGTTTGCACTGGTGCAAGTTGGCCCTTATTTTCCTAGCAAGATTTGTAACACAATAATAAAAATATGTTAAAATATAAAATATGTAGACTCTTCAAAGAAAATGAAAGTAAATATAACACAAAAAATCTACCCATTCCCTCCCAACTTCATTTCAAAAACGCGAGTAAACAGCATTAGACACACGAGGAGACTCAAAGCACGCAATTTGAGAATAAGAAAACAAGCGTGCATAAAAAGTCTCTCCTCATAATTAAGCATGAATGAGAAGGTTTTTTTTATGTAGCTGAAGGCAATAAGTGAAACCCTGAACTTTAGGCGGGCATGAAGGGGGGCAGCAGAGGCAGCTGCCAAGATGACCTCAGTTGAGCAGCTGCACCCACTGTGCTGGGACGCCCAAGATGTGCCAGGGCGGCTTTGATGCACCGCAACCGTCTCCGCCATGCTGTTTAGTCAGGGCCCTTGAACTCAGACTTGTTGCTTAATCCTTCTGCTGGCACATCCCACCTTCAACGTAACTGAAGCTGTGCCAGCGAAGGCCAAGGTGTCACTTCATAGGTGTTATGTTGTTTTTGTTGTGCTTGGAAAGCGCCGATTTCTTTTATGACATGTGAATAATGATTACTTATGAAAATATTAGAATATATTTATATGAAATATATAGATATTTCAACTTTTTGATTTTCCAACATCAACATCTCTAGGCTGGTAATGTTTTAAAGCTTTTTATATATAATCGTAGATGTCAGACATGATTTGCTTTGGCTTTTAAATGTTATTCCTGTTGAGGAATTCCTTTATAAGATGTCATAACATCCACGTTATGCTTTTTATATGGCATTCCATATGGTAGAATAAAGCGATCCACTGTAAAATTGATCTACGTTTCCATCTGCGGAGGGATAAATGTGGGGATCTGATCATTTCTCAAGATGTGGTTTCAATAATTAGTTCAGGCCATCTGAACTTTTCTTTTTCTATTATTCTATATTTGCACTCTATATTTGCAATGAATACCAACACCTCTTTTTTTTCTTATTACAGCTGCCTTTTACCTTGCCAACTTCTCTATCACGAACCATGTTTCTTTTGTATAAATATTTTTACAGTTTTTAGATCCATCTTGTATTTCATGGCACCAAAGCGCATTTCTGCACGGAAGCCAGAATTGTTCATAGCTGCAAGAAGAAAAAGGGAACATTCGTAATATTTTCTTGATCTGACATTTCTTTGTTCACTCGGTTTGCTTTTCCACGACTCCTGTTTCCCCCCTCCTGAAACCTTGATTTTAGAACAGCAACAACTCACAAGAACATTTCCGAAACCACAAATTCATCCTCCACTTCCAGATCCTGTTCTGTTGATTAATGGATCTAAACCGTATAACTATGTAAATACTCCTCTGGCATGTTGGACAGATCTACATTCAGATCCTCCAGTGTTCTCTAAGCATTTCCCGCTTAGCATCAAATCCAAAACCTTTGGAGATTAACCTGTGGTGTAGGTTAACAGCATTAAGTGTGTACAATAGACCTTTGACTGTGTTTACATGACAACGGGGTAGCCAAAAATGAAAAGGTTTTTCCCTTGCATTTAAAAAAATGTTTGTTTATATGACGGCATTTTCAAAATGATCTGCATTAAAACATCCGCAAAATTGGCCAAACTCACTGTATTACGAATGCCAGGCCATAATTTGGCACTGACACCTTAGTAAACAGTACCTGTAAGGAAGTGATGAATTTTCCGTGTCCGTTTGATGCGTCTCCGCTGTTGGTTGTAATGTGAAATGTATATAATCTGTAAAGTATACATATATATTTTACATCTTTAAAACATTTTCTGAACTATATGCACACGTGTTTATTTATATATGCATAATAAGTATACACGGTATACTCGCATGTTATGTGAATAAAATCTTTATTTTGGATGTGAATAACACTGGAGTCTTCAATAAGAATTGATTTTTTTGTCCCATTTACATTCAAACTTCTATTTAGATTTTAGAATTAATATTTGAATGTCTATCATCATATTTTATGAAATCATTACCTTAATATATATATATATATTTTATAGTATATAGCCTATAATTGTGTACAAGTTAGAATGCCCCGAAGGGGAGCACATTACTTTGTCCACCAAGTGGGAGAGCAAAGATTTTTCACCACAGTGAAAAAGTTCTGTTTTTGTTAGCAGAAAGTTGCTAGGCAATAGAAATATACATATTCAAAGTCACTGGAACAGGTAGTAGATGCTGAAATGCATGCAGACACTATGATCATTTTGGCCATTCAAGGTAGAAATGCTCAAAACGTGTAATTTTAATAAATTATCAGTGCAACAATAAAACCTACACACATTTAGGAAAAATCAGGGTATTATAATTATATGCATTCTATTTTAAGTACAAAATGTAACAGATATTAAAGGTCCTGTGAAGTGGTTTGAAATATGCATTTTTATTCAATGTTTAGCGTAATCTCAACCGAAACACGACGAGAGGGCGGGACATAGTGTAGTTCCTCCCCTTTTAAAAAAACAGCCAGTAGCGTTTTGTTTTATCACAGCTCTGCCATTGAGAGTGGTTGAGCTCAAGTGCATCAAATGAAAAGTAAATGAGAAGCGCCTTGAAGGGGGCAGGGCATGTCAGATACTAGAGAGCATTGATTGGTTATGATTTGATGAGAAACTGAAGTTTGAGGTAACGTGACGTGACAAACTAGAAGCTTTACATATTTATATCAGTTTTATATCTTCTAAACGTGAATGTTGTCCCTGTTTTGGAGCACACTAGTTTATAGATATCTTAAAACTAACAATAAACTAACAATACTGATACTAACATCTAGAAAACTGTTTTAATTTCATGAGACCTTTAAATACAAAATGTCATTTAAAAATGACTGCCTTGATAGTTCCAGTGGTAATGTTCTGCTAAATTCAGGATTGCCTGAGTTAAAGTAAATTAACAGCAAACTTTTTGGCTGAGCTTTTACTCTTTTAAGTTTCGTTCATTTCTGCAGCACATATGGGCAGTTTACATACCCAATGCAATCACAAAGAGCATTGTGCTGCTTGTCCAAATCTAACCGCTATCTTGATCTGAGCCCGTGTATCCTAACATCAGGTCCAGTCATCTGTTATCCGGGTTGAGCAGCATGTGTAGTCTGTTTCTGTCCTGTCCGTGATCAAATGACCCTGTGAGGACAGGAGACCTGTGTTGATAGGACTCATTAGTAGTTTTGCCCTGCCTCAAACCAGATGGGAAAGACATTAGCGTCCATCTATCATGGGCCGCTCCGGCTTTAAACAGCTCTCTCTTCTTACAGACTCCAAGCATGTTCCCAATGCGCTGGGCTTGCTGTGTTTCTTTTTACTCCCTGGATGCCTACGCTTACTCATTCACTGCCATCTCTCTTCTTCTTTTTTATTTATGAAGGTTTTTGTATCATTGCACCAGATGTGTCATTGGCAGAGATAATGAGAAGAAAGGCGGTTTTCAGAGCGTCCAGCGGAAGCCAAGCAAAAAATGAGACGGAAAAAATACAGATGGAAAGAGCAGATTTTCGATTTTGTTTCAGTTTTCTGTTCCCAGTTGTTGTGTTTGTTGGCCCTCACCTGCATAAACTTGACTATCGCAAGTAAAACAAAATGACGCAGATTAGATTTACCATCCGTTTGTGATGACAGTGCAGACATGATTGTGGAATTGAGACATGTAGGAAGCTGCTGGGAAGTGTCTGGTGATTTATAGCGATTTATGCCGTTCGCTCGGGCCCTAGAAGCTGCCGTTCAGCCAACATCTGGTAATGATCGCAGGGCAGGAAAACTGGAGCTTGAGATATCAACCGATCTCTATGCAGGGTTTCCCTCCGGTCTTTAAGAGGCCCGATCACGCTCAAACTAGCATAGGGTGTGTGAAGCTCCAGTCATCTTTCTGAAACTGTACATACAAAAAAGTAGCACTTACGTCTTTGCTCAGTCTTGTCAGCACTCTACCTTTTAAGGTCAAAGTATACTTTTTTTATACATACATTAGGATAGACGAGCAGAATTTTTACACATACAATATACAGTATGTACGCTTTGAATTGTTTTTGCTAACCCAGGCTCAATAGTAATAATACCTGATATTGGCTATGTTTCTGCAAAAACCTGTAGTATGGTCCCCCTGGCATGTTTTACTGCATTTTTCTTATGAAACATCCATAAGAGGGTGTTGTTTATTTTACATATTGTCTATGCCAGGGGTGCCCATACTCGGTCCTGGAGGGCCGGTGTTTAGTTCCTACCCCAGTTAAACACACCGGAACCAGCTAATCAAGTTCTTTCTAGGTATACTAGAATCTTCCAGGCAGGTGTGTTGAAGGAAGTTTGAACTTAACTCTAAATTTTTTTTTATTAAACTATTAGAATTATCTTTATTTTATCCATAACCTACAGAAGATTAAAATTGTATTTAATAGTTAATAAAAAAACAACAACATCCAAATAAAAAGCCATTAGCCTTTTGAAAATTTTCCCCCTCCCCCATTGGATTGCAACCCCTGGGGTGATTATGTTAGAATTAACAACACAGCAATAGCATTAGTTGCAGCAGATTGATTTTACGGCACGATTTTAAGCTTTGACACCTTGACAGCACTGACAAACATTAAAAATAAAGGCCACGACTGAACAAGGAGGATGATCTCTATTAAACCATTAAATTAAACCAAGAAAAGGCTTGTGCTGTAAACATTGTTCCCACTAGTCTCATTAGGTGAGGTTAATATTAAGTTAAACAAATTATTACATGACTATAAAAATTATATGGTTAGACTGTTGCACTTTTTTCTGTTGTATTTTTTTTTGTTTTGTGTATGCTCATGTTTATGTTGGTGTGTGTGCATCATTGTGTGCAACATTTGTATGTTTATAACCACCTCCGAGGATAGTGGATGTCGCGAGTAACTGGAATTGTTATTTTGTGGGTCGCAGGTTGAAAAGTTTGGGAACCCCTGCTCTAAACTAGCGTTTCTCAATCCTGGTCCTCGTGCCCCACTGATCTGCCTATTTTGCATGTTTTCTTATATAACACACCTCATTTAAATGACCAGTTTGATAGAAGAGCTGCATATGTGGACTGTGTTCTGACTGATATGTCTTTTTGAAACCTTAATTTTGCTTCAGATCATTCATTCATTCAGAAAGGATGCACATTCAACTGCATGTATGCTTACATATGTACTAAAAATTAAATATACTGTGGCGTTTGTGAATGTTTGTAATCAACAGCAGCGAGTTCTAATTGTTTCTTGTTTTCTCTGTAAGTTTGGTTTTCTTTCCATCGATGGTCTGATATGGAGATCTTATATTTCCAAATTCAAAACGTTCTGTTGTCTAAACCATGCTTTATGCAGAACGCAAAAAACAAACAAACAAACAAACATATAGATATAGAGTCGGCAGTGCTGGCATTTGTTATGCAGGTGGATTGTTATCAGCATGGAAGATTTTTCTGTGTTTCTGATGGTGTGTACGTGTAACATTAGATACCTGCATCTCTACAAAGTCGAGAGTTATGTTAGACGTGAATTAAATGTTGAATGAATTAATGATTATTCCTGATATTTTGGTTTATTTCGAGGAAAAATATCACTTGATGAAGTGATTTCTTTTTCTTTTTTTAAAGCATTGATTCAATTTATCGGCCACTAGATACCGCATTTGCTATATATATATTAATATATATA